>BPLR01000697.1:0-292332 GCA_021605095.1 Caerostris extrusa
TTGTCATAAAATTCCTCCTAAATGAAATTTCCACCTTTATGACACTGCTCTTTTGAATCTACCAGACTTGGTTGCTTACTAGTTTTTCAGACGATCGGTGCTTGGATTATATAAAAACCTAGCATAAGAAGAATCTTTCCAATTAGTTAAAAAACACCCTTTTAGCGTGTTTATATCAATTCCCTATAAGCAATATAGGGCTTGTAGGGCACAACATTTGACAGAGAACCTTACCTCGACGATACATTGTTTGAAAAATCAGTAAGGAATGATATGACGTCACATCCGATTCATGAAAAAAACATTTTTTGAATCATCAGATTGGGAATCGTTGGAATCATCAATCTTTTTGGAAATAGAAATGCTTGAGCAAACCAAAAGCCTTAGGGCTGGTCAAAGAGGAAGCTTACAAGAGAGATGGACAAGCATATCTTTTGTGCAAATTAACACCTTCGTTGGGCGCAATTATTTGGGAATCTATCGACTCCCTTGAAGGTTATAAGGCATTCCGTTTGTGAATATTGAGACTTTACTTTTCACTGGTGTAGTGACCAGACAAAAAAAATGCATCTCTCGATGTCTATGGCTGGCTGTCATCCTCAGTTTATATGAGAAATACTGGAAACGTTTATCCAAAAGGTAATGGCCTTATATCACCATAGAAAGATGCAACGTTGCAACCAGTTCAAGGTAGCTCTAACCAGAAATGAATTACTCAATAAAGGAAGAGTCTATTCTTTTGCTCAATAGCTTTTAAATGATTTAACAACAAATCCTCTTTCCTACGTAACAAATGCAATGAAGCCAACAATGCTTTCAATGCCCTGGCTTAATGGGGTCTTTGACTGATTCATGTGTCCAAAGACTCTTAGTTCCACTGGATTATGGCTGGCATATTAAATAATCATTTCCTATGTGTGTTACCTCAGTAGCCAGATATTACTCGATATTCTTTGGTGCATTAAATGATTTCCATTTCTAATCGGCAATTGATTCCAGCTTGATGGATTATTGGTGCATTTCAACTCATCAAGATGTGATGAGACAAATATGGAATACCCACACTGATGGATTGATGTTGCAAATGTAAGACCTCCCCCGATCATCATTGGATTTTTTCTTAAGAGCATATATTTGATGGAATTTGTATACCTAACCCCAATTATGGGAACTTTTATAAACTTAATGTAGAATTAACTAATATTGTCAATGTTATTCCCCATTCATCCCTTATTCCGAATTGACCTCTAACAATGTTATTATTGTCATCTTTAGCAACAAGTCTTCTAGACACGGACGGTTAATCACTTTTCCCATGAAAATAAATCCTGAATAACAGAGTTAGCTATTTAGTTTGTAAATAGAATATATATGTATATATTCTATACCTTATATATATGTATATATATATATATATATATATATATATATATATATATATATATATATATATATAAGGTATGGTTTCTAAGCATTTACGAATTTGCATAAAAAGTTTCTTACAATCATCATCACTTTGATCTGCTACGCACGAGCCGCTCATACAAACCTGAAACAAATTTTTACATTTTTATTAAAAAATTTTGTGAAACAAAATATATTTCCCTGATTAGTTGAGACTACTGTCGCGTAATTTCAAATATTAATTTCAGATACATATTTTTTTTTTCATTTATTTAGAAAAAAAGAAAAATTGAAGATAAAGAAGTAGTATATTTATTTCGTAAGAATATAGAGAAATTTAAAATATTAAATGCTTAAATATTTAAATAAATAAATAATTTAAATGACATCCTTCGATATTTAAACAATTATTTGTTTGCAGAATCGCACCATGTGACCTTATATACTGCACACTAGTGGCCATTAAAATTGCTACCCAGGAAGAAATACAGATAACAAAATATTTATTAAATAAATATATTATACTGGAAATAACAAGTGATTAAATTATCAAGAAAGTTGGGTATATAGATCCTGAGAAATCAGTACCCAGAACAACCTTCCTGGCAGTGATAACAGCATGCGGTTGTGCATTATCCTGCTGAAACGTAGGGTTTCGCAGGGATCGAATAAAGGGTAGACTCGCTGGGCGTAACACACCACAAATGTAACGTACACTGTTCAAAGTGCGTCAATGCGAACAAGAGGTGACCGAGACGTGTATCCAATAGCACCGCATACCATCACGCCAGGTGATGGGCTAGTATGACGATTACGAATGCACGCTGCCAATGTGCGTTCACGATGCCGCCAAATATGGATGCGAACATCTTGATGCTGTAAACAGAACGTTAATTCATCTAAAATGACATCTGGCCATTCGTGCGGCCAGGTTCGTCGTTGATCACGCCATTGAAGACGCTCCTGTCTGTTATGCAACGCCAAGGGTAGCCGCAGCCATGGTCTCCGAGCTGAGAGTCCATGCTGCTGCAAACGTCGTCGAATTGTTCGTGCAGACACTTGTTGTTTTGCAAAAGACCCCAATTCTTGACTCAGGACTCGTGATGTGGCTGTATGATCCATTAAGGCCATGAGGATAACATGACTGTCTTCTCGGCTGTTAGTGATAGGGGGTCGTCGAGATCCAGCACGCCGTTCCGTATTACCGTCTTGAACCCAACGATTCTATATTCTGCTAACAGTCTTTGATTTCGACCGACGCGAGCATCAATACTGCGATAAGAGGAACCACAATCCCGGTACTCTCTACAATTCAACGTTTATCAAAGTCAGAAACGTGCTGGTACGCCTTTCTGCTTCTTACACGAGACATCACAACAAATTTTCACCAGGCAACAACGTTCAAATGCAATTTGTGTATGAGAAACCGACTGGTCAATTTACTCATTTAAACACATTGTATGTGTCGCTACCGGCGCCTGCTTTGTCTGCATGCGATGAAAAGCTACTCATTTGCATATCACAGCACTTTCTTCCTGTCGTTTAAATTTCACGTCTGTAGCATGTGGCCTTCTTGGTAATGGTCAGTAGTGTATATATGAACCTTTTTCCCTGAATGCCTTCACATTTAAAAGTGATTATTTTCTAAGTTCTGTGTTGAATATTGGTAACCCTCCTATTCCAGATCACAGATCACTTTCCTTGTGATTACAGATCATTTTAAGACTTCTGTAAAATCGATTCTATAAGCAAGAAATTATATTTTGACAATTTTGTATCGAAGCAGACAAGTGTAAAGTGATTTTTTCCTTCATAAATAATCAGGACGATTATTTAAAATAATGTACTTAGCTTGCCAAATTCAAAATTTAAACAGGAAACACTCCTACAGAGCAACAATTTTCTCTCAACTGACTTCCTCTACATTCAGCTGGATGGCAAATTGGCTAGCCCTCTTTCGTTTGATACCACAAGTTTCAGCTTCGAATCCTGGTGTAAACATAGATGTTTGTGAGTGGTTCGAATCCACGTTAAACTGTAGATCTCGGTCTAATTAGCCCATAATGGGCCTAAAATGACCGTAGAGCGACAAAAACAAAACAAACCAATCTACAATCAGCTCAATATTTATGGCAACCCTACCAAACAAAAGACTTCCGTTGTTACAATTTGCTATCTAAAGACGCCAGATATTATTAACCACCATAAGGATTTAAATTGTAAAATATGTTCAATTAAAAATAAATGCATTATAAGAATCATTCATTTGAATCGTTTAATTTGTTTGTAATTTAATCAGAGACCTATTAAATACAAATTTTTTCTGTAGAGAGGATTGTCTGTGGGAGAGAAAATCATTTGAATCCAAAATTCAAAATTAATGTTAGTACTTGTTAGTTCGTGAAGTTTCCAAAAGATGCAAATATGTGATACGAATATACTCGGGACAGTCCGTTAAGGTATTTAAGTTAGTGTTTGGTCAAAAGTTCTGCCATATTGTTTTTTATTTATTTTTTTAATTTGCTTTAATTTTTATTTCTAGGAAATGTCCCTCTTTCAATTCATATCTTGAGGATACTGTCTCTCAAGACACTGATGTGCAATATTTTAAAAGTAATTGAACCTATCACTGTTTACTGAAAACTCTTGATTATTTATTTATTGTCACCAAGCTATTGTTAATCATGACAGATGGTGTCGCCTTTTATTCAAGTCATTTAGGCATCCATTTTTTTAAAACAGAAAATTTAATATTTGGAATTAATATTGTGAAAGTCATTATTATAATTTGTTCAACAGGACTTCAAAAATTTTATAACTAACAATTAACTAATTGTATGTTCTTAAGAAAATTAATTTTTTATGACTTTATTTAAATCTTCTTGTTCAGATCATAAGAAATCTTTCAGAATGCTTTTCAATTCTCAACACGTTCTTGTGCCTTAGAAAAGCATAGCAAAGATATATCCAAATGTTTTTTGGTTTTTTTTTCAAAATTTATTGATATTGGTAAAATGTTTAAATGGTTCTTTAAAGAATGAGTATCAAACCATTGCTAGATAAACAACTATTTATTCTACGTTATCTGAAGATCATAATCTTACTTATTTATCTTATTATAAATAAAGAACTCAATTAAAAACACTATTATAAAAAGCCTTTTTCTAAAAAAAAAATTACATTCTAGAAATCAGAGACAACACTTCATATTAGGATACAAGAAAAAAATAAAAAAATATGTATTTTTTTTTTTTTAATTATACTAGGAAATAAAACTTTTAAGACTGCTTCAAATTAATTGTTCTGAAATTGTTATTCTTTATCAAAAAAGAAATTATTTAGTTCTATATGCTTCTGTGATACCTATTCATAAACAAAGTTGCTTTAAAAAAAAAAAAGACTTTCAAACAACACATAATTAAAAGAGCTAGAACCTTCAAATAAAAATATGCATTAAAAGCGAAACAACTACGGATTTATCAATCCCAAAATATATGTGGGATTACAAAAACCATGCAAACCTCCAAGTTAGAATTCCTTTTAAAAAAAAAAAAAAAAAAAAAAAAAAAAAAAAAAAGGATTATTACTAAAAATATTAAAATAAAAAATCAATTTCAAGTTGCATAAATAAATAATAATAATATTTCATAATTAATAAAGGGTTTCTCGGTTTCTACCATGTTCTGTTAAACTTTAGCTTCAGATATTAAGTTTTAAATACTATTTTTATGCATTTTCACTTCTTTAAGCTATTCACATTAACATAACACGATCACATTTAATTAAAATTGATGCGTTAATTTAAATGGTTTTTGAATGAATAAATTTTTACACAGGAACCCCCCTAATTGACACTGTCCTATGAGAATACCCACTTGATTCTGACCGCAAGGAGTGTTGTCCTCTTCTTCGTAGGTCAAACTGTCCGTTTCATCACATAAGCAATACAGGGTGCATCCATCAACCTAAGGGAAAACAATAATGCTTCCTTTACACATCTATAATAGTGGATTTATAAATATGCTGAAAAATGACAATGTTTTATAAAAAAATTACTTTGATTCCTATAACTTTCTTTGTAATTTAAACGTAGTTTAATGCAACGCTAAATGGCCCTACTCATGTAATGGATGATCCTTCACAGAACTCTAAGACGAATCATAGCTACGAAGGTGTTAAAACTTATTCTGTAAATCAATACTGTAAATAACACTAACTTCAATAAATCATCCTCGTGTCAGTAGCGCAACAGCCCCGTGGTGGGAAAAGGCCGTGGGCCTGCTGGCAGATTTCTAGACGGTAGATGAATCTTTTTACGGGATAGGGTTGTCAGCACTACGCCCAACTCTCTGCGGTACTACGCTACAGCACTACACCCAACTCTCTAAGTTTTTTATATTAGAATTTTAAAATTAATAAGAATTTCGAATATCGGCAATTTCAATACCAGAACTTGCAATTAATCGGAAAAGAAAGAGTGTTAAATGAGTATTCTTTATTCTTTTCCCACGCTGAAGCTTCTAGGAACAGAAATGGGGGAAAGGAGTGGGGAAGGGAGAAACTTGAAAAGCGCAAAAACGCGAAGGGAGAAGGGTGACTTTGGGAAAGCAGTTAAAAAGGCACGTGGGAAAAATCACTAACAAGTAATATAAAAAAAAAAATTTTAAGTCAATTCCTACTTTTTTCACTCTATTGCAGAAAGTCCTTTATAAATAATTTTCATTCATTTTTTTAAGTTTATCTGGCGCTATTTATTGGTAGATATATGCAACTTAAATCTAAAAACACACTAAAATTAATTAATTAAAACTTAATTACTGAATTAATATTTGAAAAAAAAACTGTATTAGCATCAGTGTTATCCACTACAAGTTAAAAAAAAAAAATGTATTTGAACTTGAGTGGATGAATAAAAAGTATTTTGTTAACGATTGAAAATTTGAACAAAATATATACAGGGAGAGTGTGAGCTAATAGAAGAAATTGAAAAAAAAAAAGTGTGACGGCATTTGGATAGTAGATTTGCTCCAATTATCACATAATACATTTGTAATAATGATATATATAACAAAGTGTTTACTAAATTTTAAAATTAAATCACTTCAAAATCAAAGTTTGAAGAAAAAACATTTTTACTTCGTTAAATTAGTAGAGGTTTAATCTGAGTTTATATTCTGCTCAACAATTTCGCTTTTTGTTTATACTCACTTCGATTTGAGGATAAGTTTATCCGAACTTCATCAATTCTATTAAAATAATGACCTTTGAGGAAGGCTTTTTTTTTTTTTTTTTTTTTTACAGAAATTAATCTGCAAGGACCAAATTAGGAAAAATGGTGGGCAAGTAGCAGGGCCGGATTTAGACGAAAAGAGGCCCTAGGCTATTTCACTTTTGAGGCCCTTTCACTTCCAATTTTTAAGTTTGTAAATTACATGAGAGATAATAAAATACACGGCAAATGCACGAGATAATAAAAAGGCACGTCATTATTTGCCATAGCAATCAGTGAACGTATAAACTATACTTTGGTGCAATCTAGTATACACAAACGAATAGACCCAAGGAGCCGAACGCGTTGATCTTAACCAATACATTTTTATGTTTGTTTATTAGTCGTATGTGTAGAATTTCTCCTTATTTTCGATTCAGTGTTTACTGTTTTTAGAATAGTGCAATTCTAGTTTTTGCTAATGATTTGAATGTAGGCCCCTCTTGATCTTGATGCACTAGCTGAAGCCTAGTTAGCCTATAGGAAAATCCGGCCCTGGAAAGTAGTACATTACTATTTAGCTATAACAGGTATTTGCGTTTCGAAAGGAATTGTATGAATAAGCATTGCACTACAGCTTTTGAATTATTATGGCAGATATTCACAGGGTAAAAATCAATGATAACTTGCAGATACTTTTCTTTCACTAAATTGATGATATTTGAAACAAAATTAAATGATATATTGATAAAAGCTATCAATTATAGTTTTCAAAGCTTTATTTATTTATTTTTAGGATTGATATTAAAAAATTATTCCTAAAACTTTTCAAACTCATCAGCAGTTTCATAAATGACAATAACATATAACGAATTCAAAAGCAATAATAATAATGATAATTTTACCACATCTGTCACTATATCGTTACAGTAAATACCCTTGCTTTCAAACATGGATTCACACTTTTGCAAATCATACGGTTGACTTGAATCATCATCTGAAATTGAAAGTAAATTTTAATACTCACCAAAATCACTTTAATTAATTATGTTGAATTATCTTTACACTGACTATAATTAATTTCGTCGTCCTATTGTGCAATATGAAAACATTTTAATATTTTAACTTTATATATATGAACACATTTATTATTTAACATAAAATTTCTGAATCATTTGTCATGATTTTTACAGATTACAGATTGTTATATTAGATAAAGTTTACAGATTATTTGTTCAGTTTACAAAATGCAAATCAAAAGTATCCTATTTTTGTAAACGTAGAGATCATAAAAGTCTACATTATCCACGCAAAGGCGCCAGCGCAGAGAATATGAATATATTACCTCCTAATGAGTTGTATAAAAGTAAGTAATGAAATCAGTTCCAAAACCTCCCTTTCTTGCGTCCCTCAAGAGCTTATATCGGCAAAAGAAATCGCTTCTCAAAACAGCAATAAATTATTTGCAGCTACGAGTTATTTCTGGAATGAATCCAAAACCATTTTATTGAGTTCAGCTAAATGTTATTTATGTGATGATTTCGAGTACGAAGTAAGAGCTCTCTTATATCAAGGTTCTATGGCTAGTTTTTATAACGAGAGAATGTGCTGAAAGATTTAATTTAAAGAAAAAAACAAATCTAGTCGTATTGGGATTAAATTATTAGTTTTTAAATATGAAATCACAATTACTGCCAAATTAAAAAATAAATCAAATAGCTACGAAAGGGAGTTGAAGTTTTTTAATCGTTCTCCATATTACTAATATAGTAACACCTAGTAAAATATTAAAAGTTCATATGTATGAGTTGAGTAATATTGAGTTAGAGTATCAACAATTTAATATTAAAGGTAGAATAGATATTTTATTAGGCACAGAGGTTTTTTATGGCCTTTGAGATCAGGACAAATATATTCCCTGAATCTAGCTTAGTTTTACAAAAATTCTTGCTTCGGATATCTTACTTTTGGGAGTTTTTCTAGTGATTTAAATGAGAAGATTCATCGTGGATTAATTAGAGACAATTATGAGCAGTTAGATAGATTGTTAAGTCTTTCTGGGAATTAAAAAATGTAGAAAAGGACATTCCTCCTAATAACGAAACTCTGATATGTGAAGAACATTATGAGAATTTTTGTAAAGATAAAGAAGGGAAATATGAGGTTAAAATACCTCTTAAAGAAGATCCTCAATGGTTTGGAAATTTTTGTGTCGTGTTTAAAGCGTTTTCCCTTACAACAAAACGAAATTCGCTCAATTCTTCACAATTTAAAGGCGGTGTGATACAAGACGACCATTTTTCAATTATGGTTAGATGCCAAAACGCATTTATTCGCTTTCAGCAAATATAGAAAAATATATACAGAACCATAAACATTTGTTCCAGTCAAAGAAAATTTGCAGCCCATTTTGTGGAAAGACGGAATGAACGCGCCAGTTAAAACATACGAACTCCCAACTATAACACACAGAGCAATTGACGTCCCTTTTAGTTATGCACACGCTTCATTTAGCAATTAGTAATAGATGAAAAAGATAATTTCCTGGTATTGGCCTCTATCTTGAAAAGGACTTTTTTTGGGACTTGTATGGGCGATGTCCTTTCCAGCGCAGATACAGTAACTGAAGCTCACAGACTTATTAAAGAGATTCTGAATAGGGATGGAATACAGTTTTATCAATGGTGCAGCAGCGGAAATTTTCTGACAGATAGTGATAAAGCTGATTACTCCTTTTCTCCAAATGAAATAAAAACACTCGGAATAATATGACAACCTAAAAAAGATTGCTTCTCCTTCAAAAGGAAAGTAGACCGTGACATTCGTTTACAAAGCGTACGGTATTGTCAACCATAGCAAAGATGTTTGATCCTTTGATTTCTTTTGACCCAGTTGTGATCAAAATAAACATTTTCTTGCAAACACTGGGGCTAATGAAGCCGGACTGACGATTATTTGCCTAAAAAAGAGCCTGAGGAATGGCATGAATTCCTTATAGCTTTAACAATCATTAAGGGGCCTGAATGGTCGAGTGGCTAGCGCTCTGGCGCTCGGTTCGGCACGGGTTTCGGTGCGGGTACTCCTTCACAACAGAAGCTGCTTCCTTCCCCTTCAACGGTGAGTCCATACGGGTTCGTGGGCTTGGTCTAGATTAGATATCTACCGATTGGGATAAGTAACAACAACAACACAATCATTAAAGACATTCAAATTCCAAGATGCATTGTTATCAGTGAACCAATGCTCATCGAATTTCATGGCTTTCAGATGCTAGTGAAGTCGTCTATGGAGCAATATTTAAAATCTTGCAGTGCTTTTGGGTAAGTATTTTGAGACATATTGTCAGCAAATCTCGATCAAAACTATTTCAATTTCATAATTTTAGCTCTGTGTTGCCGTGCTGCTATCCAAATTAGTGCACAAAGTCAAACATTTTTACATAAATACATATGTTTAACACTTGCTTAGTATTAGAGTCGTGTATGATCTACAAGAGTGAATTAGTATGGCCGCGAGTGGCTTTGGCTATTAAGAACAATGTAAAAATAAATGTATGTGCTTTATTTGCATTGTGAGTGATTATTTATAAAAGTAACTTCCAAATATACAGTCCGCTGAGAATTACTATAGTGGAGACAATTATAATTAAAAATTTAAATATTATTTGTATAAAATTTGGAAATTTTCATAGAACGAGCTTTGTTTAATACTTTTTGGATGTTTACAGTATAATAAAATGGCTTTTAAAAACTTATAGCAAAAATAAATACTTCAGACATTTATTGCTGCAACATATTTTTTTTTTTTTTTTCATTTCTCATTAAATATAACACAGCAAAATAATTTTTTAAAACTAATACAAAATTCCAAAAAAAAAAAACATTAGTTACAGAAATGATTAATTATAATTAAATGACTGATTGATATACTTTTAAGGTGTAGGTAGATGGAGTGTAACAATTATTGGTTATTTTAGTTAAATTTTCATATTTCGCGACATTCTTTTTGAATTGTTTTCTCACATAATATTTTTGTGTATTATTTAATATATTTTTATTATTTTTTAAGATTTAATATTGGTCATTTAGCAAAAAATTTTCGTAAATATATTTATAAAAATATTGAAGTGTTTATCTAGATTTGTAATAATTTCTTCCGTAAAATGGAATAAAAACGAACAGAAATTTATATAAATTGTTCTGTTGAAATTGGAAAAATACTTACATTTTTGGATTCTTATTTAGATACATAATTGAATACCAGAATTCTTAATGAACATACATATATAAATTTTACAATGTTTCGGATAAAAACAATTAGGTTCAATAAAATCTCTCAATGCCTAGCCACCTGTTAGGAACCTGCACCTGCCTAGCAACTGCTTGTTAAACAATTTCTAGAATTTGATTTGGTAAACATGCGATTTAAGAGATGATTAACAGAAGATTAAGAAAATTTCTAGAAAATTTTGAGCCTGTTTTGTTAAAAATTTTATACTTCTTTTTGAGAAAAATGATAAGCTTCCGATATCCATGTTCAAAATCTTATCAAATATGTTCAGTACTATTGAATAAAAAGCCAATAATCTAACTATTGAATAAAAGCCTTAATAATCTAACTATATGAATAAAAAAGACTGTCAAATAAAGTTTTTAAAAAATCACAATTGAGACATACAAAAAAAAACTTAAAATTTTATTATAGAAGAATCATAAAAATTTATTTTACTGTATTCTTTTCATAGAATGTAAAAAGAATTATTTGTCATTTTCATATTTTCTATATGTAAATATTAAGCAATGTTGAAATTTAAGTAAGGGCAATGATTTTTTTTGTTTAGTTAAATAAAGGTATTTATTGTAACAAAGTAAATGTTTTACTTTTTGTTTAGTTAAGTAAATCATTTTAAAAATCGGTTCGATTTAATATCTTCTGTTTGTATTCGAATGCATTTTATTCTTTAATATGATAAATAACTTTTAATTTAGTATTGTGTTGTATTTTATATTCTGTCAAATATTGTGCGGGTTTTATTCATGTTAATTAACAGGTAAACAAATATTTATTCATCGATAGAGTTTAACAAAACTTTAGCCGATCTTTTTATTTATTTTCCTTAAACATTTAACTTTTATTAACGCAATCTTTTCTTCCTTTATAATATTTTTTTTCCTATGGGAAGACCTTTTTATTTAAACATTGATCATTATTTTTGATGGAACTATTAAATTTGAAAAAATATTACAAAAGAATTCAATATTTAAAAACATAGAGAGTTTTTTTCAAATTTCTTTTTTTTTTTTTTTTAATCTCTATTTTAGAATTCAAAAAGAAATTTAAATCTCGATCCGTTGGATTTCGTTGTACTGTGCTTTAAGTATATGTTCAAATGTTTTACATGCAAAATATACTAAGAAAATAAGGTATTCTTACCAAGTGGAAAAGCTGTTGTGTATGTAACAAGTACACAGAGAAAGTATACATAGTGCATCATAATTTTGCACTTCTTTTTCAGTGAAGATTATCCTAAAATTGAATATTTCTTCACTTAAGATGTGTTCAAATGCAGCTCGCCAAGTAGCGATATATGAATATTTGGTATAAATACAAGCAAATTGAAAGCGGCCTGCATTGGGTTACTAACTGCGCGTCACAGCTTGCCTGTTTATCTAGCTGGCCATACATTCATACACTTATTTTTGTTTAAGTAAAGAAACAATTTGCCCATTAAGATCCAATTAATTTGAAATCGGTCTTATTTTTTTTTTGAAATGGATGACTGTTCTGTTTACAATAAATGATATATGCAAGACTAACTTGGCCTTGAACAATTAAACGAGCCAATTTTTTTTTTATTTCATTTTGCTTTCCTTGTAACTTTTAGGCAGGTTTCAAAACTCATAAAAGAAAAGAAAGAAATTGAACACATTCTTAAATTATTCAAGAATTGCACTGCAATCTGAATTCTAAAACTAATGAGATTCTTAGAATACTATATATAAACATTTGCTTATGCTTCCCTTCAATTCATTGCTATTCAGCAGATACTTCGCCTTGAAATGATTTCAAGCCAGCTTTTGATATACAAATATGTGAGTTATTCCCTTAATTAAATAATACTTACTTAACAGTTGTGAAATTTCAATGTCTAATAAAAAGACTGTACACAAGAATATTTTATTTTAAATCAAATTTAGAATAAAGCTAATTCGGGATATTAAAAGTTTCTATCACAGGTAAACAAAATGTTGAAATCTATATTACAGTACCCCTGAGAAAGTCGCCAATTTTGCCACCTGGAATATTTCTCCAATGTTCCGCCAATTTCTTTAGGGTTACAATACTGTAATTAGAGGAATTCGTAACTTCTTTGTCCGAACATTATATTTTGTTATTTGCAGAATTTATATACAGTGAATAAGAACAGAAATATATATTCTTTTAAATAATTAATTTCCGATGGCAGATTATGAACAGTTACAGCAAAAAGAACAAAAAAAAAATATACAACAACAAAATAATACAACAAAACATGCTGAAACAGAGTTCATTAATCTAACAATAAGGCCAAGTTGCAGATCTTTTAGCCACTAAAAAGGTTTACCAGGTGCACCACGGGGAGGTAGATCTTCTGCGCACCCCTTCTATTAAATAATTATTCCGATAAATTGTTTATACCAAGAATGCTCTTATAACGTATGTCGTCCACTGATAGAGAATATAAACAATTTTTATCATGTTGCCACTCCTGATAATACGAAACAAAAAAAAAAATGTATTTATTATTAGTTATATTTGATTATCAAATAATTATTTTCTTTTTAATGCTGTTGACATGATTAAAATTTTGTAACAACAGTTATTTGAAATCGATTTGATTAAGTTGAAGCCCAACTCTTGGCTCAGTGGCAAAGTGGGCCGATGTCGAGCATTAGGGATGAAGTTCAATCCGCTGGAGACATTGTTGTAGACACTGTTTCAAAAGCGAGGAGATGTCGTTAGGAATCGCAACAAAATTTCCTGATTTCATTTTAGATCTAAAAAGGAAAAGATTTCAACATATATACTATTTTTAAATATTCATTTTAATTAAATAATCAATGATAGTTTTATTCGAGGATGGAAAATTTCTAATTGCAATTCCTTTTCCAACCCTGTATTCAAATGGATACTTTTAAACACTTCATATCTACCTATTCGTGGAGTTATGTTACTGTGTCGCAATTGGCAATGAGTTCTTAATTTTTAGGAAGAAATTGAACTGCTGCCTCACAGCGCCAACAGAACTCGAAAGCATATTCTGTTTCACGCTGTGTTCATCATTAAGCCATAAATTAAACACACAATTATCGGACATGATAGGGGTAAAAATTGCATTATTAAACAGATCGCAATCGTTCTGACCACGATGGTGATTCGAATACGGTTGATTGAAAGAAATCAATTAGTTTGAATCACTCGTTTTAAAAGATTCGTACCATTCTCTTACTTAACTTGATGCCTGATGGTCAATTGGCTAACACTTTGGCCTTTGGTACTATAGGCTTCAGGTTCGAATGCTGGCGGTGGCATGGATGTTTGTGAGTGGTTCGGAATCCACGTTAAACTGTAGGTCCCGGTCTAATTAGCTAAAGTGAGCACAAAAATGACTGTATAGTGAAAAGCCAAACCTTACTGAACTCAATCAGAAATATTTATTTGATGTGTCAGAAATGTTTGTTGAATTATCAGTAAGATTAATGCTATGGCCAACTATGTATAAAATGTATGTATAAAACTTCTAAAAAATGTATAAAACTGTATGTATGTATAAAATGTATAAAACTTCTAAAATGAAAAGAAAAAAACTTCTGTTATTCTTTAATTAAATAGAAGCTCTATTTTTAGTTGAAAAAAATGATGTAATACATTAATATTTTATAACAATGTAAACTTTGAACTTCTTACAAAAGATTGGAAAGGACCGATATATATAGAATTGTATAGCACTTAAAACATCTTTCGGAAGGATTTTTGCAATTTGTTATCAATGTTTTTTTTTTTTAATTGCATCGAGGACTGAGTCGTATCGACCATGTCCCTGTGAGCAGCCTAAAGTGGGCTGCATCGACGAACACTGTTACTCATTTAGCACTACCCAGGGGGTACGTGTAGCTTGAAGATATGCTACGGACGCGAGTAACGCTACCCCCACAACTCTCTATGTTCCTATTAGACCGGGACTTACAGTTTAAAATGGATTCCGAACCATTACAAACATGCATGGCACCGCCGAGATTCGTATCCGCCATCAATTTTTCATCAAACAGGCCATCAATTTTCCAACCCTTTGTTATCAATATGAAAGTTTTTGTCCTAATGCAGCTGGCAAACACTTAGACAATTGTCTTCGATGTCTTAAGGCAAGTATTGCACTGATGTTACTCAGTTAGCACTACCCAGGAGGTGCGTTTAGCGTGTAGATAAGCTATGGACGCGGAGTAGCACTACCCCCACAACGCTCTATGATCCTGTTAGACCGGGACCAGCGGTTTAAAGTGGATCCCGAACCACTACAAACATCCATAGCATTGCCGGGACTCGAACCCGAAATCTGTGGTATCGAGCGCCAGCCACTCGGCCATTCAGGCCCACTCAATGTAAGTGTTAAAAAAAATCAAAATTTAATTAATCAACATAAAATATATTTTTTAGTTTGACTGAAACGGGGCCATTTCAGGTAGTTATGCATTTTCACAAGGATTTAAAAAAAAAAAAAAAAAAAAAAAAGAAAAGAAACCACAGAAAAACACTGTCGAAATAAATTCGCTGTTTTTCGATTCGAATGTCTCATTAAGGAATGCTGCGTTGTCGGATGCTGGCTCAATCGGATATCATTAGTAAGATTTATATCGAAGTTGGGTCAACCCGAATAGGACGTCTGGTTCAATATTATTCGCGCTTGTTTGTCATTCGCGCAAAGACACTACTGCTTTTTTTTTCTCCTTGCCACTTCCGCTGATCCTATCGCAGTTGGTATGAGGACTTGAATTTCAATAACACGCATTGTCCTGCTTTCAAAACTGTGGCTTATATACTACTGTGCCCAAAAAGTAAGACCAATTATTAATTTTTTTTTCAAAAACTTTTATTTCTTCTTCCAAATTTATTTCATCGCCTTCAAAGTAATCTCCTTCGGACACAATGCACTTGTGACAGCTTTTTCTCCAATCCTCAATGCATGAAGTCCTCTGAATCGATTAGAAAGTTATAAGACTTAAAATTTATTTGTAAACGGACGATTTAGTTGGCCTTAATTTCGCAATTACTGATTTTTTTTTTTTTTTTTTTTCTGCTTATCAAGTGTTTTCCAAAAGTAGAGATGATTTTGTACAAAAGGCTGCAAGTTTTTCCTTGTAACACTCGTTCCAATTCGTAATAAATATAGGGTGCCCCAAAATTCATCAAGAAGTAATGTTTTTAATAAAGGGTACAAGAGGATTTGTTTTAGAAAATTTGCAATATTCACTCCCGCCAAACATTAAACAAACACCTACTACGGTGCCCAAAATGTAAGACCAATCCTTTTTTTTTTTTTTCAAAAACGCTTTATTTATTCTTCCAAAATTTATTTCATCTCCTTCAAAGTAATTCCCCTCCGAACACAATGGACTTATGCCGACTTTTTACCAATCCTCAATGCATGCTAAAAGTCATCGGCAGGGATGGCCTTCGAAGCGCACGGCGATTCACGTTGAATCCCTTCAATCGACTCAAAACGGTGTCCCCGGTGTGGTCTTTTGAGTTTAGGGAAAAGCCAGAAGTCGCACGGCGTAAATACGGAGGTTGTGAAACTATATGGGTTTCATTTTTGGCGAAAAAGTCACAAAGAATCAATGCAGTGTGAGCTGGCGCATTCAGTGTTTTCGGTACCAATCGAGATTTGACGCGTTTGAAGTCCAGAATGGAATGGACCGATCCTTCTGAAATTCCAAAAATATCTGTAAGGTCTCTATGTAAATCGACGGTTTGCCAGCACCAAATCCTTAATTTTTTGGACGTGAGCTTCGTGAGGTCGAGGGTCGACCAGAGGACTCTTCGTCTTCAACGAGTTCTCTGCCTTCTTTGAACTGTTTATACCACTTCTAAACATTTCTTTTCGATATAGGAATGCTCACCGAATGCCTTCTGCAACATTCTATGCATTTCCGTAAACAAAGTATAATGCAAGTTCTTTGCTCAATTAATTCAGACATTTCAAAAATCACCGAAATCAGTTTTAGCGTCTCACAACGCCAAGCGTCACACAAACATTAATGAATATTTTGACTTCAAATTTCGCACAGATGTCAAGGACAGTGCCAGCAACATAAAAAAAAAAAAATTAAAAATCCATAAGACCCTGGAATTTTAAATTGGACACAGTAAAATTCATTAATTGTTCATAATTTCATTGAATTGTAGACTAATATTCCTACACGGGTTAATCCAAGGGTGGCCAACCTTGAATATTTTTCTGGCCCGTGAGATTTATCACACTTTTACAAAATATATTTATTTTATATTTTATAATTTTATAGCAGTGAAAAAAACCAATGTATTAAAAAAATACATTACGTGTGCATCCATAATGTGCTAACACCAATTACGATGTGCAAATACCCAAATGGAGATCGATTAGCAAAAGCTAGGTGAAAGATTGGAGAAACAAATATCGCACTAGTAAAATAATTATTTTTTAATGATTTCATTTTTTTATTCCGTTTATATTTATATATTTTTTATATATTTCATTTTTAGTGTTATATATTTCTTTACAATGTGCGTTTAGTATCATATGTTATCTATGTTTACATGTAAGAGTAATAGTAAACACAAAAATAATGACTGGTTATGTTTCAATTTTTCACCCTAAAAAAAAGTGTATAGTGGGTCTAAATCTAAATTTTATATGCGGCCGGCGGAGTTAGGATGCATTTCCAAAGTGGCCCGCAAAATCATTTGAGTTGGCCACGCCTGGGTTAAACGGTTATAGAACAGGAGTTTCAAATTTATTTAAACTTTAAGGGAATTCTTTTATGTATCAATCTCCCTCCTCCTCTGTTTTACTGTTACGTAATTATAATAGGACAAGTAAAAAAAAAAAAAAAAGAAATTCACGTGTGTTTTCTGATTGTTTTTTTATAGCTAAAATATTTGTTGCATGTATAACATAATGTATTAGCTATAGAGCAGACTGATCTATAGCAGTTATTTATTTATTTCTTAATAAATAAAATTTTAAGGATTGTGTTCAGGCAAAACCTATTTCCATACAAAAGTATACTAGCAAATATAATTCATATTTGATGAAGTATTGCATCAAGCACAAAAAAATATATACATCGGCTAATCTATGTATATATTCTTCAATTCTATAATTCACCGATTCAACACGAAGAAATAATATGATTTATAAATCCTGTCGGTGTGTATTCCTTGATAAAACTATCCTCAGGATGTTATAATTAATTTTTTCTTTTTAGTTTCTATCGTACTTCTTTTTAGTTTTAATTATTTCTTTCGGGTTTTACGGATTTTCTGGACAACATGTTTCATACACTGTTTTTGTATATTTTTTTATAACTTTTTGTACTTTTTTTTTTATCTGCCATCCAGCCTTTTAATATGTGTATTTATCTAATGATTTTCAGTTTCGTTGCTACGGCTTATGCGCACTTCAAATCTTGGACAATATCTTCCTTTATATATAATTTTTGAGAAGTCTGAATATGAAGCACTTCAAAGTTTTGGTATTACGAATGCTGTGATAGTTTTACTATGTAATTTGTGTGTAGCTAATACCTTTAATGGATTTTCATGTACAAAATGGTCGCATTTCTGTGTCCCTCCTTTGGTTTTTGTGTTATATTCTTTATGGGTGTATGTAGAAGATGGCGAGCTTTTTCTATAAGAAAAAGAACTAGAAACTATAACTAGAAAAAAAAATTTCTATAAAAAAAGAACTGACAACGAACAAGAAAAAGAAACAAGAAAACGAATTCTAAAATTTCTACTAAAAAATGAAAAGAAAAACGTACACGCAGAATTCCGATTTACTTCGTTTGTTCGATATGGTTTTCTTAAGGGTTTAAAAGACGCAAAGCAAATTAATCTTAACTTTTTCGATCGTTGATTAGTAATCGAGAGCATAGAGTTCGTGCGAAACACATCTAATGTGTATCGCAGCAAGAAACGATGGCGAGCAGCAGTCCATTGTGGATCCAAGAAACAACAAACAATGTTTGCTCTTTTGAGGGCGTTCTCATGGGCCTCAGCCGTCCTATGAGAACACAATTCAAAAACCGGCAAGTTTGTCGAACTGAAAGTTCGCGTATTTGCACCTGCGATATATCCATAGATCTGAAAACATAGAACTACGTCCTAGAGAAGGAGATTTTCTTTATATTATATATTTATTTTTTATATGGCATATCGATGGGTGTTGAGTGCCTTCCGGGAGGACTTCTTAGGGGTAACTTGGGTATGACTACTTTGCATGTGAGTTTCGTAAATCCGGAGAACTCACTCCAAGCAATCTGACTTCGATTCGAGATGTTTTTGCACAGACTGTCTCAATCACCATCGAGTTTTGAAAGCAGTGACTACAACTGACGCATCCAGTGGATTCGAGTCTCAGTTGTCACGAATCAGCCAAGAGGATATTGTAATTCTCCCCCTTCCTCTCCTTTGCATAAGTGTCGTCTTGAAGGACTTTTATTCTAAACTGCAATGGCTCCAGGAGTCAAGCGCCGATCCTATCACATAAATTTGGGCCAAACAAAAAAAAAAAAAAAAAAAAAAAGGAAATTGATATTTATTATGTACGGCAAAAATAATATCCAAAATCCATGATTTAGTATATATATATTTATTTATTTTCTTGGGTGCGCAGATCTACCTCCCCGTGGTGTACCTGGTAACACTTTTTAGTGTCTAAAAGATCTACAACTTGGCATTATTGTTAGATTAATGAACTCTGTTTCAGCATGTTTTGTTGTATTATCTGTTCTTTTTTGCTGTAACTGTTCATAATCTGCCACTGGAAATATATATATATTTATTTTCTTTGAAAGGTGTTTTTTTATTATTGTACAATCATACATTGAAGAAAATTTAACACACTGATATTGTTACAAAACATCATTTCTTCAAGGAAAATTAACTTTAAAAAAAAAAAAAATTCGCATAATTTTTGGTTAGTCATTTCGCACTAGTTTTTTTTTCTTTTTAAAGCTCGAAGTTCAGTGATAACGCGACTAGTGGCCCACTCGCAACATGCGCTGTTTGCGAGCAAGAGGACTTAGGTTCGAATCCGCTGACAGCATTATTGTAGTCAGTTTTCAGTAATGAGGAAACTTTTCCAGGTATTCTCCAACATGACTGGCAAATGCGAGTCAATTATGCCTGAGTCTTTCCGAAGGCACTGTTATCCCCCCTCAGTTGACTGTTCTTGGGATGACTAAGTGGTACATGAGACACACCGATGTTACATACACCAAAAAAAACAGAAACCCATGATAACGTGAGGGGTTATCAAACCTTTTTGACCATCATCCTCTTCGAGTTCCTAACTTTTGATTGGAGCTCTCTATTTTATTGTTGTGCATTTATATTAGAATCAACAAAAAGGCACTGAAATGTTTTTATACCCTAAAAGTGCTTGTTGTACGTTGTGTGTAAAAAATGTACGTTGTGTATTAAAAATTACCCTTACAATTTAATTTTATTACGATCCTTAACAAAGTTGTGCCAACCTTTTAATATTTCTTCCTATTTTTGAAAAAGCATAGCTACCGTCTCATTTTCAAAAGCCGTACAATTTTATGAGATTCTCTTTTAGCACCACACTGAAGTATGAAATTTTAAAAATAAATATAATATCATAATTTCATGGATTATATAATATAATAATTCATGAATTATAGAATTATATATTTTTTTTATATTTTTAAGATTACGAATTGCTGCGAGCAATTCGAAAGTTTTTTTTTGTAAAAATATTAGATAAAAAAAAAATCTAGAAAGTGACGTCTAAAAACATTTTTCTTTCTGAAGAAAATATGCAGAACTCGAGTATAAGAAAAACACAAAAGAGAAAAATGCTGGTTGGTTGTTCTAATGCAACTGGCACTACAGAGACAGTTTATCTTTATACCATCAGCAAGGGCTGCGCAGTTGCTATTCATTTGGCACTACCCAGGGGTACATGTAGCTTGAAGATAGGCTACCAATGCGAGTAACACTACCTCCACGATTCTGTTAGACTGGGGCCTACGGTTTAAAGTGGATTCGAACCCCTAACAAACATCCTTGCTACCAACCTGACTCGAAATCTGTGGTACCAAGCGTGATACATCATTCATTAGTTTTAAAACCTTGAACAAATACCAAAAAGAAATTTTTCCCATAAGAAAGACAAATGATTGATTCTTTCCCATGAAAAAAAAAAAAAAAAAAAAAAATCCTGTTTTTAGTATATAGTAGAAGTTGTATAAAATAACCTAAAGACTTCTGAAAATTAAAAACAAATGCAGAAGCAGTTACATAAACTACATACATAAATGCAAATTAATTCCCTAATTGATTGAGAATCACAGATTTGAAACTAAAAAAATATGTCCAAATAACTTTTTTTCATATATTTCAGAAGTGTGGCATTGTCTGATCATTCAAAAACAGTGGTATTCTCTGCAAAGCAAGTTGTATTGCAAAAAAATTTTTTGGCATTTCAATTATAATTAATCAAGTTGGACTTATTCCACAGCAAATATATACCAAGGCATTACCATAGTGTATTTTTATGTATGAACAAAATTTAAATGTATCTATAAAAAAAAATTATGAAAATCATAACCTTTAACACATGATTGTATTTCAAATGATATTAAATATACAATAAAAATATTTTCTCGGTAGCAAAACCAATAAGATGTACTTGCAACCACAGAATTTGCTCATTCCTCTCTGATCATATCTGCTGCAATTCTTAACCTGCACATTTTCAAGCAAACTATATTTTTCTTCATTAGGTGAATGCATAGTATTAAGGAATTACATGCAAATTTAATTACAATCACATCACATAAAATGAACAGTTAAAGGTTTTCTCAAAAACATCTGATAAATTTTGGGGCTACATTTTTAATCATCCTAAATTTATGCAGGAATAAAGGACAAGATTTTTTTTTTTTTTTGAAATTCTTTATTTATAATGGATGTTAAAATGACAGCATAAAGCAACATGTCGATTGAATTTGTGTCCACAGAAATGCTTGATCTTATCGAGACCGTTGTCGTAACGAGGCGATTCTACTGACTTCCAAGTATGATCCATGAACAATTACTATGATGGTAAAAACAAAATGTAAGGTAAGATGAAGGTTTTTAGTAGCCGCGGCGGGTGGCCCCGGGGTAAGGGTGGCTCTGGGCCCTTGTGGCGCTCCGTCCTCGCACGCCACCAGCGTTTCTCATGGGTCCACGTGCTTCTTCTGCAACAAAAGAGTACTCATTATAATTTTTATTAACCACACATTTAAAACAATAGTGGTGGTGACAGAACCGAGTAAAGCCAAGGAATTTTATCAATATGGAAAATCAGGAAAATTTACAAAAATACCTAAAAATTGTTGACAACATTTTGCACCAAGCATGCAAGATTTATTATTATCATTTCTCGACATCCAAAGCCTAATGTCGTTTAGTTTATGATCAAAACAATGGCAACACAGACAGCTTTATTTCAACAAGCTAATGAATGTGGTTAACAGTAACCCTAAAAAGATTTTCTCAGAAAGATCAACATTCTTTTTTTCATTTATTACTTTTACATTTGTCCAACTCTTAAAACCTACCAAAAATAGTAAACTTTGATTCAATATCAACTTTATTTTCGAGATACATTTATTTTGTTATAATTGCCAGCATTTTTTTTTTTCCATACAAAAAATGCAACACTGTTTTTAGGATGCTCATTCTGTCATTTTAAAATTAAATTTCATAAAAATATTTTTTTTCCATATTAAATAACTGGTAAAAGTGGTTTTAGCAATGAATATTACACATAGAGTGAGAGTAAGATATAATTAGTAACCATCAATCAGGTAAATGTTGCAAAGAAATCTTTTTTTTTCACTGAAAGAAATTTTTTTCACAATTTCTGTAATAGATCTTGCTGAACAATTCTTATGTTCCAAGTGTCAGTTAGTTAACCATAAAATTATTTATTTGAAAATGCAGTGGATGAATCATGAATCATTCTAACATGCCATGCATATGACCCCACAGACCAGAGATTATCATTGGTGCAACAGCCCCATGCCTAATGGCAGATTTCGAGATGAGATGTTAGATAAGATATTAAATTATTAATAGGAATAGAAAATGAGCAACATTCCTTTGCCTATAAAAAAAAAAAAAAAAAATCAATAGGATCTTGTGTTAAAAATAGCTTTATTCATTTTTGATGTCACTATGTATAGAAATGCATTTTTCTTTCCAATTAGCATTACTGCTAAGAGAGAGAAGTATAGATATTCATTTGAACAAATGTCAAC
Organism: Caerostris extrusa; assembly: GCA_021605095.1. Taxonomy (NCBI): domain Eukaryota; kingdom Metazoa; phylum Arthropoda; class Arachnida; order Araneae; family Araneidae; genus Caerostris; species Caerostris extrusa. The sequence continues at coordinate 23,188 of BPLR01000697.1, forward strand.
AAGCTTAACAAATATATTTTTTATACAATTGCGACAAACACATTAACTCATAATTAAAATTAAGTCTAATACCAGATAAATACAGCTATTACAATTCAGAGTAATCAGTAGTAGTATGTACCTCCATATCCATCGGCATAACTGGGTTCTGGATCAGCAGTATAATCATAATAAGATGCAGTATTTCTGTAACAAAAAATTCTCTTTTATTAATCAATTAAAAAATGCTTAAAGGCTCGTGCCCACTGAGGCGAGAAGATGTAAGCGAAAAAAATTTGACCAATCACTACCCTTACCACGTTCGCCTGAAACCGGTTTTGCAATCCGCCGCTCCGAGTTGACCCACTTTCAACTCGAAGCGGAACTTCACTAGGGGCAATGCTATTTCTGACGTTTCGCTGTGAAGGGGGAAAAAAATTTTCTCGCTTGCCTCTTGAATCTTCAGGTCTCTCGCCTTGATGGGAACGAGCCTTAAGTACCAAAAGAATTCTTAAAAATCAATCCAATAAAAATTTCTCTTCATCGCTGATCAAAATTAGCTTTGTCTTACATATTTCAAAAATGCATAGAACATTAAGGCTTACAGCATTTACCTTCAAATATACATTTCTATAGATACATAGAAATACTTTCCGTTAACAGTGCTACACTTTAATCTAAGATAAATTAAAAGTTCTTTTTTGTTAAATTTAACTCCTTAATTTTTTTTTTTAATATGTGGTTAAGTTATATAAATTAATACTACACAACCATCAGATTTTAATTTTATTTGTAACATAGAATGTATTTATTGAGACTAAAAGAAATGCTTCATATGAGATGATTTTCTGTATCCAACATTGACAATAAAAAAAAAATTTCTTTTATCTGTAGAAAATTACATTTTCTAATTCAATAAACTTTAATAAAATAATAAAGCCCATTTTGATTTAGTTATAGTTTTAGAAAAGATTCATTATTAATTTTTTTAGTTATAATTAATATTGTTGGAATAAAAGCATAAAATTTAAATATAGTGAAAGAATCAAAACCACCACTCTCTTTTTTTTTTTTAGATGAGTTACCAGCTAAAATGAAGGTCTAAAAATATTACCTTTAATTCCTCAAAAAAATTTTTTTTAACATGCACCAATCAAAAGAGAAGATGAAAAAGATTTACCCAGAACTGTAATCGCCATAGCCATCTCCATAGCTATTGTAATCGGCCACAGGTTCCTCGTAAGTCTGAAAAGATCAATTCAAATTTTAAATGCCAGCACACAAATATATACAAATTGCATGTAAATTTTTTTAAATATTATACAAATAATGAATTTTATGTTTATTTTCATTGATATTATTTTGGAATATTGCAATGTTTTACTTAAAAGAAACATTCTTGCTTCGGGAATACACATTATATATATATAATTACACACACACACTGAAAATAATGTCTCATTTAAAATTTGACATAGTTTTTCTAATTTAAAAATAACTTATGCTTATTGTATTAACTTTGCATAATCATAATTCAACATGCATTGTATTTTTTTATGTATTTTAAGTGATTAATGTTTAAAATTTAACATTTCAATCAAAAAAATTAATTTATTTGAAAGTGCTTTTAAATTAATGAAATATTGTAAAGAATTTGTTTCAGAAATTTAAAAATTATCTACTGAGCAACATTACTTTCTACCATTATATGAAACATGAGATCCAGTTGATTCTTTTTATATTTTTAAATCTTTTAACTACCAGTTCTCTCCTGATTATGGAAAAGGTGAAATAATCCTACTGTTAAATACAAATCATTCATTAGACACAAAATCCAATGATCAGATTGTTTTCCACAGACACACGAGAACTGTTACCACTCAGGATTTTGATCTATTATACATTTGTCCAGAGCTTAAATTCAAAATCAACATTGACAACTAAGATGAATAAACTACTTTGTGGATGAACACTTTTCATTTTTTAGAAATATTCTTAGCATATTCGAAAGAAAAAAGAATGTCTGGGACTGCACACAAAATATACTGATCAAGTAAAAATATAGGAACTCATATCAGGCAGTCTTGCTGCAGATGTGAAAAATTTACACATGATACCATGATATATTTTTATACTTAAAAGCAGAGACAGCAGCCCATTTCAGCAATGGGAATTGAACTTAAATGATACTTGTGTGTAAGCATTCATTACATCATTAACATGAATAATATTTTTAAAAATATGCTTAAAATATTGTCATTTTTTTTAAGACTGATATTTAAAGAGAACATTAATACAATTCAGAACTACTTTTTCTAAACATGTCAAGCATTACTTAAAATATTTCACGGTTTTCTTATCTAGTTTGATGAACAATAGCAATTATTACGACAGGCAGTAAAACATAAATGATACTATAAGAAATAATCTGTTCAAAAAGGCAATGAGCAATTCAAAAGATAAGACATTACCCTAGCTGCTCTTGCTGGTGGGTTTGCTCCATTGTATCCACCTCGCCTTGGGGGAGTCGGGCGTGGTGTTGCCCACTCATCTGCTTCTGGGGTTGCATATGTACTCTGAACCATACCTGCACGTCTTGGAGGCTCTCTGCCCGTCCCCATCATAGGAGGACCCATGGGTCTCGGGGGATGGGGAAGGCCACCTCTGGGTGCCATGTGAGGAGGACCATCACCTGCAAAAGGTGGCTTGGGTTTGCCATCGTTCATATACTGAGGGGGGCGCATTTCGTCGTAGTAGTCCTGAAACATGGAAATTTAAGATGGAATCATTTTTCATCAGATATTTTCTTACTGCATAAATGTACAATCAATTCCATGATAATTACGATTACTTAAAAATAAACTTTAAAATGTTAATTAAATAGTTTAGCTTATATTAATTTAGTTATATAATTCAGAAAATAAGAGAAGTTTTCAAAAATATATCGAACACATTCAAGCAATGTTTCTCAGTTGGATTGAATGGATGTATCAAAGTAATTAGAATGATTGAATTGGATGTACCAAACTTGCATTAGAATAAAAAATTTTAATAAAAATATTTCATTTTCTTTATATAAATTTGATATTTTTATAATACTGATTAAATGTTAAAGTTGGAATTTAAAATATAAAGCTGTAAATTGTTATTAATGCATTTTATAATAACTTTAATAATATTTTGTTACAGAATTTTTCCTAATATGTTTTTTTTTTTATCCATTACTATAGATTTTCAAATTAGGCGAGGCTTAAAAATAAAACTTCCAAATTTAAACTTTGCATTTTTCTGATACATATTAAACACACCCAAATAAAATACATGATAATCAAAACCTGCCATTAAAATAAAATTATCCAAATGAAATCATGTCTTTAATTTTCAATGCTAGAACAGTTTAAATTTTTAATAATATAAAAGTATTATTCAACTTCAATAAATAGTCTTAATAAAATTCAATTTCTTGAAAGTTGAGTGTATGAAGAATCTATCCAATATCCTTTTGAATACACACCAAATTAAAATATTTTATATTTACTAAGCCAGAATAATAATTGAACAAGACATTTTTAGAATTTATAAATAAAATTTATAGTCTAATGAAACTTTTAATTTTGATTACGGGTATTTTGTTAATGTATCAAAATATTGTTCGTTTTTAAAAAACTAAGAAATACAAAAGAAATATATAATATACTGTATTAATATATTGAAAACCCCTCTTTTATGAAACAATAAAATTGATAAAGAAATGAAAAATACATACCTGTCTTTGGTTGAAGGAAGATGCATTATCCTAGAAAAACAAAATCTTTAAAATTCTTTTCTAAAAAGCATAATGGATTTCAGAATATAGTATACTCAATTGATCGCCATAAATACATTTTCATAATCAATATTTTATAAATATTTTTTTGGGATTTTTTTTTATCTATTACATCATTAATTTTACATACTATGAGATGTAGTACCCAAGAAGAGAGTTCATAGTTTATATTTTATGCAGACAGAAATTTAAATTACCTAAAATAAATTAAGAGCTTAACATAAAATATGAAAGAATGTTCAGATGAAACACAAATTTATAATACACTTTATAATTACTCTTCAATTAAACATATATAATGATTCCTTGCATATCAAAAATAAGAATTTTGGATTTCAAAATAGCAAAGGTCGCAATTCCTTACATGTCAACATAGTTTTCCAAGAGTGGGATTTTTTTATGGTAAGAGTTCAAGTAAAAAAATAAATGTTTCTTAACAACAAACAGAATTATGTGAATAAAAATTTTTAAACAAATTTTATTCCATGTGATTCATGACATTTAAAATTTTAATTATTCTTATAGTAAATAATTATCTAAATAAATAAACAGATTAAAGATAAAATATTGCAAGGAAAAAGACTGAATTATCTTTTACTAAAATGAGTAAAATATTTGAGAGCTAATGTACATATTATTCATTTTCTAATCAACTGTCTCCTTAACTAAACATGACTGTAACATCCACAGAAATTCAAAGTCTACCTAAAAAATGATTCACTCACCGGCACCAAGAAGCGTTGTAATTCTACAAAAGCAACAGAAACTCGTCTGTATGCTTCAGCTGGGGGAGCATATGCAGAAACTTCAACATGCAATTCATCATTCAAATGTGCATACTTTGGATCTCCGTTGGTTCTTAATTCTTCTTCCTTTAAAGATAAAAAATAATGATACAACAAACTTATGTAAAAAAAAGGATAGTACTTAAGGTATAAAAACATAAATCAAATGTTTCCTAACTGTACATCATCTAAAAAAGTAAAACAATTGTTCTTTTTATTGTGTCTTTCTATCACATAAAAAGAAAAGTATTTTCAATTAATTTTTGGTACTTACGTATTAACGCCACCGCAGGCACTGCGCCAATAAAAAGCTGCCAATGTGCCAAAATAGAGACTGTTTTGAATCTATGTTAAACTCTATATCAGCCCATTTTCCATCGAAATCCGATTGATTACTTTGTTTTTAAATAAAGTGTTTTATATATTTTATAATTTATCACAAAAAATTTTAAGTGTAAATTGGCACCACTTAAAAAACCGCCAAATCTGTAGCTGCGGCAGCATTAATACGCAAGTACCTAATTTCCCCCTATTTATTAACATCAATTTAACAATAAAAAACTTACAGTATTGTTCACTAATATTAAAATATTTATTATTAAAAGTGCAAATAGTGAAGTTTAGTTAATTCTCATCAACAAACATATCATACCAAATTTTTTTTTTTTATCATCAATTAAACATAATTAAATTAACTTGCTTTTATTTAAAACATTTATATAAACTGCAATATTCCCAGAAAACAAAATACTAAGATTTCAAATTCTTTAAAAACATTTAACTTATTTCATCCACATAATATTAACTAATTAAAATATTGCATTTTCATTTATGAAATATTTTTAAAATGAGCTTTAATGTTTTAAAAACAATTTATCAAAACTTGAGAATTCTAGAGTAAGAAAAGCCATTTCTTACCTCGCTTATCTCGCATGGATCCACGGCCGAGTATGGCCATTCTGGTTTGTGTTATTTCTTGTAATTGCTGAAGAGAGCTACCCTTAGGCCCAAGCAACTTTCCAACAAAATTGAACTGTAAATCAAATTAGAAAACAGAAGTTTTATTATGTATATCAATACATTTTGGGAAAAATAATTACTTGGTCTAAGTATTTAAATTAAAATTGAAGTTTTAATTCCACACCAATAAACAATTTTGATATTTTGACATTCATCTCGAAAGCCAAAAAAAAAAAAAAAATTATTTATTGCAAATAATTAGATGCATACATTTAGTAAAAAAAAATAAAATTATGTAAATACAAAAAGTAATTTTTAAATCTAAGATAAAACTGATATTGCATTAGTTTCCTGAATGCATTTTTTTCTATACAAAAAAAAAAAAATCTAAGACTTTCACGTATTCTAACCTCACTTTGAGAGAATTTTTTTTTATAAAAAAAAAAAAAAAAAAAAAAAAAAAAAAAAATCCAGCACTATGTAAATAATATACAGGAATTTGAATTTAATAAATAAAAGTTAAATTTTCAATTTCCATGGAATGTAATAAAACAAGAGGAAGCAACAATTAAGTCAGTATACAACAACATTTAAAAAAAGAAAGATAAGCAATATGTTTAATAATTAAAGTAAATTAAGTGTAGATTTTATGCACATATACTACTACTACTTTGAATTTCTAAAAAACTTGATAGTAACAGAAAAACACCCAAATACTTATTAGCATGAAGATAAAAACACAATGCAAGAAAAATAGTACCGAAAATTTGATTCAAAAACAATACAAGTCTAATCAAAAGACACATTAAAATCTTTTGCAAGCAATTGAATAATAAGGACATCAAACACAACAGCAAAGGTAAATAAAATACTAGAAAAAACAAAAAGCATGCAAAGGTTGTAGAGATTAATAATTAAATTAACTTTTTCAATGAGTGTATGACAAAAATTAAATTTGTATCAGTACATAAGATATCTTTATTATTTTGAATTTATTTTCCCACATACAAATATGTACATAAAAACGATTATCAAAAGTAGAGGAAGGTAGTCAGAGAAGGAAGCAAGGAGTTGGAATCAATTTAAAAACCGAACTTTGTATTTTTACATAAAAGTTTTTATTTTCCAAAGATTTTAAGAAATATTAAAATTAAACGATGGGAAGGCAATTCAATTGTATCCTGAATTAATACAACCACTAGCAAAGACATTGACTACTTTAAAAATATACCAAGCCAGTGTTGAAATTTTCTCAGCACTGATGCTCATAAAAATCAGATCTACAATGAGGGAAGATCTTATAGAAGTTATTCAGTTATTAAGAAAAAAATAAAATTTTATTTATTGCAAAAATAACAACTTTGCACTTAAAATATACAATTTTATTGTTTTAAGCTATTCTACAATACTTTAGTATTTGTTTATTAGTTACTGTTGTTTTTATAGGATACAAATTTTTTATGAGCAAACTGAGAGTACAAGAATGTCTTACATTAGGGCAAATACTATACCTCTAAAGTTGTAAAAATGTTATAAGAAACTGTTTTTATGGATCAATTAAACTCATATAAGTCATTGATTTTATTTCACACATACTTCTATTAGCAAACAATCATTGCATAAAATTAGTGGGAAAAAAATGACAGAAAGAAAATACAACAAATTCGACTTGGTAGTCAAAAATTGTCGGTCAACTCCTTACCGCTGTTTTCAAGTGTTGAAAATAATATCTAGATATTTAATTTATAAAAGACCTCATGCAAAGATTTCTTTTAATCAAGACCATTCCACAATCATATACAAAACACACATGGTTAACAATACAAAATCTTTTCTCCTAAAATGAAACAAAACTTTTCTCCTACGATATATCAAATGCTATAAATACCAAATGATCTCACTTCAGTAATTTCTTAGCATCAAGGAAACCATGGATTGCTGAAATGAACTTTGCTTGATTATTATGGCTGCTTTTTTTTTTTTTTATGTATTTTTATGTATATTTTGCAATCAATTACCATCTCAAAAAAAATATTAAATCATTTTAATGGAAAAATCCACTTTGAAATTGATTTTTTTCAAAAATATAGCAAAGGTACTATCAAATATTAAAATTTCAAAAGCTGTGCACAAAACAAATTAGACCCACCCAATCTTCCAATAAAATTTGAACAAAACTGCCATAGGGCTGGCTTTTAATAAGTTATGATTTGTATGAGAAGTGGAAAAAATACATGAACTAAGTATATTTCAAAGGTGGAGGAAGTTAACATTTTTGAAAAGATATTTTCAGAATGGATATCAGGATTTTCAGGATATTTCTGAACACAATCACCATTGTATTATTGACAACAAAAATTTTTCTCTCTCATTTTGACAGATTAAGGAGTTCTGATTGTGCATAGTTATGAAGTTACGTAAATTATTACTTTTTAAATAATTTATATTCAAATTTCATACACCTTAGTTTAATTATAATAATAAATTTATTAGAATATTTAATCACATATTAATTTTTAATATTAATATTTTAATTTACAATTATATTAATGATATTAAAATTACTATTAAATGTTCATTATAAAATAAAAGGGCTGAATTGGAGATAATAAATATATTTGAGGAGAATTTTTGGGGAAAAGATTTATGTATTAAAATTAATACTCGTCTTCCTACTTTTTTTCAGAACATTAAAAGAAATAGCTTGATAGGACACTATGAAAGCTATTTTATATCAAATTAAAATTTTATTTGAGGGAATTTTGAGCTACTGAAAGTTACATATCAAACTTTTCTACTTACATTGGGGTGTTCCTCAACTGGAATGTGTACTTTAACTTTCAAGCGAAGCTGTTTCCCAGTATGCACAACAATTTGATTGTCCTTTCTTGGACAATCCTCTCCTGATTCCGAGTTGCGAACACGGTCAATTTCTGAAAATTAATTCAATTTTTTTTTTTTCATTTATTTAATATTTACATTTAGCACTGATTTATTTAGCTAATTTATTTTACTTTTAAGTTAGGATTTAACAATTTATAAAGATTTTTTAATTCTATTTTTAACTATGAATATTAATTTTTATAAGACATTAATTTTCATAAGGATAAAAAAAATACACAGGTAACATTAAAATTTTTTAGAATCAATTATTCCTGATACAAATATATATATTATAATTTTAGTTATTATTTAGATTAAAATTTTCAAAAATGAAGTACTTTTCATGGTTGCAAATAGAACAGGAAATCAAACAGTATATGGAAGAAAAAAAAACAGAATGTGAATAGGAAGAAAAAAATTCAACCAATGAAATATTCAAAAGGAAAAAAAAAATTTCAAATGACTTTTTCTCCGTATGAAAACTTTTTATTCAACTTTTTGAATTGGCTATTGAAGAGAAAATTAGTTTTTAATTTTTCCATCATAACAGCCAAGCTTTATAAAAGTTTGATATAAAATTAAATAATTTTCTGATTTAGTATGATTGGTGAATCTGATATAGTACCCCAATTATAGGTTTAAATTTAACATTTTTTTGTTTAGTAATTATAAAGTTAATTGACAACCTTGTAACACATTTCAACAGGCAATTATTACAAGACCATTCATATTAAAATGCAAACAATAAAAATAATTCATTTTCGCAAAAGGAAAACAAAATTATGCACACAAGGCAAACAATATTACCAAATGAATACGATTCTCAATAGGGAAGATTTTTAAATGTGTTTTAAGGAAATTATTGCGTTAATTTGTGCATGCATAAAACAAATTGAACCAAGTTGTCTAAAGTAAGTTTAAAAATGTGAAAAATAAAATTAACTTGGAAAAATTTCTCAGTCAAGTAAACAAAAGTAATTGACAGTAATAATATCCAAATAATAACAGTGCAAACATAACTACATGCAAAATTAAGAACCTGTTTAACTGAACAATGGATTAGATCCATTTTTATAACAATTGTTCAGATATAAATGCATATAACACAATGTAAGATTTTTCAACATTTCATGTTCTTTCTTATGTGCTTAAGTTTTCTATTAAAATTTTATATTTAAAAGAAATGCCATAACATTTAACATTGAAAAATAAGTAGAGCATAATTACAATAAAATCAATTTTTACCCCTACTCCACACATTTAAGTAAAAATTCACATTCATATGATATTCAGTTTTTAAAAATATATTAATATTTGGAAAAGAGATTATCCCAAATATATTTCTTGGGAAATCTTAACTTTTCTCAATATAAATTTATTAAGCAAAATATTTTCTAAAATAATGTTCCTAAATATGATATAAATTTTTGTATTTCACATTAAAATAAATAGTCAAAATGTAGTGTTATTGAAATAAACAATATATTTCATAAAATTTTTCCTCACATATAATAATGTATGCTAAGAAACCATTACTATTACACATATCATTGCTATAAACGTAACGATTTTCTACTAAAAACATTGAAAATGATATATGAGCATATGTAGTCAAAGTCCGATATTTTAAATCAATTATATAATACGCTATTAATAGATCGATAACAAAAACTAACTAGTTAACTAACATATAGAGTTGGTAGCGATCATTAACCAATTAACGTACATACTAACCGGCAACCACCAATAGCATTAACACAACAGCGAGAGAGCGGTAAAATGGAAAAGCAATAATATACACATTGTTTTGACAGTTCACATTCCAAGCAACGCTTTTCTCCAAATTAAACGGAAAAAGCCCAGTTGTATCAACGCAACTTACAATGCACACCAGCTTTCAATGATTATATAGTGCATTATAAACCAAAAGTAGGCTTACGGCGTACCGCCTCACACATATAAACAAAACGATGCTCACTTAGTTACAAATATGTATTCACATGTATTTTAACTCCCTTCGATTGCGCAGATCATCGAATATATAAACAAAAAAGAAAAATGAGCATTATAATTCAAATTAGCACACCGGTCATCCATCAAAAGCAGATGAACCGCGCAGTAAAATTAGGAGCAACACCGGTAACAAAACATAACATTAGAAATCTACTTACCTTGTTGGAGAAGTTTATATGCATGAGAAGACTGTGAATTCAACGATTCCTGCTCTTTAATTAACTGATTGATATAATCACTATTTCCTTTGGCGCTTGAATCGAGAGACGCCATTTCGCTTTGCATGAATGTTAAGGCAGAGAGATTTCAACTTTTTTACATCTTACCGATATGTTGCCACTACCATTTGAACTAAATTCAAAAAGGCAATCAAAATACAATGAATGAAATCAATAACAAAATAATTTCAGCATTTTTTTTTAAAGATGCATTTAATTATATTTAGTGAATTCAAAATTAATTTTAAATGTAGAAGTCTATTTTCAATTGTATAGGAAAAATTAAAATTCTTTAATGGGTTAAATTTAGAAATATTACTTAACATGATAGAGAGTGTATTCAACATTTATATACCAAATGGAAAAGAAAAAAATCTGATACACGGAAATTATGATAAATTATTAACTTCAGTACGCTAAATTAATTTTCAAAGGAATTTTCGTTAAACTTTTATATATACATTGATAAATTTAAATATTCAACCTTCAACTGTGTTACATTGATTCCCGTACTTAAAAAGCTACAGTGGGCCACAAAATTGAATATACACCTTAGAAAATTTAGAGACTTTTGCAATTACAAATTAAATATTGCTTTAAGATGATTGAATTTTTTACCTTATATACTTTAGTCTATGCTTTACCGTACTATACTTATAAAATTGCTACGTTTATTTATTTATTTTGTACAAAAAAAAAAAAAATATCTGAGACGAGAGGAAAAACAACACCACAAAAATAAGTATACACCTTTATTAATTTCCTTTAACGTACAAATTAACATTTTGTTGCATAACCTTTTGCTTGAATTACAGCTTGTAATCTTCTGATATATTCTACTAGTGTTTTAGTGGTTTCAACAGAAATTTTAGCCCAATCTTCTCTCAGAACCTTTTTGAGAACGTCCTTGCTTGTGATTTCGGGCTCATGTACAGATTTCTCTAATTGCGACCACAAATTTTCGAGGATGTTTAGGTTTGGAGACTGGGCTAGAGTGTGTAATTGCTTCTTGCAATGGTACAGCAAGTTTAACTGCCCAATCTTCGCTGTATGTTTGGGGTCGTTGTCCTGCTGAAATATGAAGCTTGACCCAAGCCTCAACTTGCTGGCACTTTTTTTTTCCAGTTATCATTTAAAATCCCCAAATATACATGTTTGTCCATAATAGCATCAATAAAAGCAAGCTCTCCAACTCCTCCAGCCGACATACAACCCCAAACGAGGACAGATCCACCTCCGAACTTGACTGTCTTAATGGTGTTTTTAGGTGCCAGTGCTTTCCCAGCTTCTCTCCATATTTTAAATCGTCCATCGCTTCCGTAAAAGATTAAACTTTACTTTCATCAGAAAATATTACAGTGTTCCAGAAAGAAATAGGCTTTAAACGATGTTCTTTGGCGAAAATCACTCTCTTTTTGTCTATTCACATACTTGATGAGTGGCTTTCGTATTGGTGTACGGCCATGAAACCAGTATTGGTGAAGGGTACGTCGAATTGTTTCAACTGAGATCTTTTTCCCGATTGTAGAGGACATCGATAAAGCTAGTTTAGAGGCACTCACCCTCGGATCTTTCTTTACTGAGTGAATGATCTTCCTCTTCACTGTAGTACTCAGTATTTCTTTAGGTCCTCTTCCAAGAATATTGGCCACAGATCCAGTTTTTTTATACTTCTGTAGTATTTTTGGACACAACCATGAGTTACACCAATCAACAAAGTGATTTCTCGAAGAGATTTGCTCTCTTTCGACCATTTTACAACCAATAAATGCTCAGATTCAGTAGTTTCTCTACGAGAGCTCATTTTACGATTTTTAATGGGAAAAAATACTATTTAAAAGCGTTGAAGTGCAATAGCACGTGTTATAAGCATTCATCATCATCATCATCATCATTCTGGTTATGGAGTACCTTGGCCATATATGGCCTCTAGACTCCTAATCTGGAAGTTAAAGTCATTGGATGAAAAACATTGAATAAATAGGCAGTGGGCAGTGGTCATGTCCAAACGGCAGATAAAAAGAAACATTGAAGACAAAAAGAAAAACAGAAAGGCACGGTAAAGCATGGCACAAATAAAATAATTTAAAATGCAGAAGCAATTAAATACTTAAATTGAAACATTTGGCAATTATTTGAAATTTTTCAAGTAGAGAATTTGCGTATTTTTTAACTGATTGTAGAAGTTGTCGAGACCTCCTAGCATATTAAAGATGTTGGCTACTTCCTTCAATACATAAACTGTTTTGGCAGCCGTGTCATGATCAAAATTGGCCCAGATATTATGGGGTTCAGAAATCACTGTCGGAGTAGCTGGCGGCGGTCCATGCAAGAAACTTGCATAAGATACACCGGGCGTGACTTTTCGGCTGGCGAAAGTGCTCTTAGGCAGTTCCGCGTTGCGATTGGGTGGAAGGCGTGACTTCGGGAATTTTGAGCAACCTCGCCAAGCGGCAAGGTGCCCCATCTGGTGGCAGTTAATACACTTAGGATTTTCAATCCGTTCTTTTATGGTACAGTCTTTGAGGTAATGTTCACCCCCGCATTTGAGACATCTCTTCTTATAATGGCAGTTCTTCGCCGAATGGTGAAACAAATTACAAGAAAAGCACTGGGAAGCACCAGGCTTCCGATTAAATTTTTCAACTCGCACTGAGAAGTGGAGCAGCCGATTTACTTCAAAAATTTTCGAATTTACTCGGATTTTTTGTACACTAACTGCCAGACTGGAATTAGAGCTCTGGTTTTCAAATTGGTTAGTTGACGGACCTCATCGATCTGTAGACCAAGTTCAGCCAATCCAGTAGAGATTTCATCCGCATTGTAGCTTACCGGTAGGCCTTTCAAGACAGCTTTGAGCGGTCTTAAATTCTTAGGTGTAATTACATAGTACTCCGTCTGGGAGTTTTTAAATAGTTAGTGATTAACCTATGATTATCCGATTTATTGGGAAAGATTTTAAGGTGTTCACCGGCCAGTTTAATTCTTACTTCATCATGGAATTTTTGCTGATCTCAGCAATCTGTCCTTTCAAACTATCTGAATATTTTACCATGATAGGTGGCATTTTTGGTTCTTGAATCAAGCGAGGTTCTTCTTCAGCGTTCTCATCAACATCAAGTTTAGCATACTTATTAGATGTATCTAATGAGTTGATATTTGCCTTAGGAGCTTGGACTTTCGAGGGTGTGCTTTTTAGCAGGGATTGTAAAACCATCATCATTAGTTGCGGAGCTAGCTGGTCGCTTAGGTTTTTTATTTTTATGTTAACTCTAGCGGTACTATGCCGTGCACAATTTACAATTGGACAGAGACCAAGCCCACTTACCTTGCTCTCCGCTTCAGTTACAGCTTCTTCAGCTTTTTTCAGTGTAGCAGCTGAGGCCTTAATTGTTTTCGCATTTACGAGTCCAGCGTCCATCAGGATCTGCTGATGCGTGATGGCTTGGTTAGCAAGATCATGTAGCTTCCGGCGTTCATTGAGGTGTTGGGTAGCAGCAGTAATTTTCATGCAGATATCAGCATCCGAGAGGACAGGAGCAGGAGTTACCTGAGAGGTGGATGCCTCCAAGGGTTCATCATGGTCAAGTGCCAGCATTGTGCAATCCTGAGGAGAATTATTCTCCATCGAGGCGCATTCTTGCAGAAATGGGGAAAATGTAGCACTATATTCCTGCATCTGCTGAATTAAGTCATTTAAACCACGGATTTCTTCTACACGATCCATCAGAACAAAACATAACAAGACAGATGCATGCAAAACGCGAGTTTTTTCAAATACTTGAAATCTCTGACCACACATTTTTTTCTGTTATAAGCAGCAGCTACTCCTGAAATTCTTTAAAGAAAATTTGAAACTAAAAAAGTGGTGGCATAATTTACAAATATAAGAAGTGTATACTCAATTTTGTGGCATGGTTTTCTATCTTTTCTTCGAATCGCTTAACGTTTTTCGTAATAAATAAGTTAACTATAGAATTGTGTTATTATAGGATGGTAAAGCAGAGGTTAAAGTATGTAGGATAAAAAATTATCTATTTAAATCAATATTTAATTTATAATTGGAAGAAGTCTAAAAGTTTTAGAGGTGCATACTCAATTTTGTGGCTCACTGTATATCTTACAATTCAAGTAAAAACTACATTTAGACGGGTTAATTTCTTAGTTAATTAATAATGTATTAATATTCTTCTCCATGACTATTTATGATGTTTCAATGTCTTTTAAGGAAGACTCTAAAAATCTACTAATCTCTCTCTATCCGTGAAGATTTACAGAAAAATTGCCCACATTTTTATACTATATGAGAATAACTAAAAATTTACATTCTGAATTTGGAGTAGATATGAGGCACTCAATCGAATATAGAAATGATAAATCAGAGAGAGTGGTCTTTAAAAGTTATTTCGATTGCCTGTTTCTGCAAGTGACACAATTTTGGTAACATAGCTGATTGGATGATACAAATAACTTCTTTCTGTAGTCAAATTATGAAAATAGGGCAAGGATTATATTCCTATGTTTATAAAAAAAATTCGATTATATCAAAAGTTCTATGTGTGTTTAAATACATAGAATTTTTGCATTTAAATCTGAATTCAATTTTCTTAAAACATTATAAATGAAATCTTAAATAATTACAGAGAGTTTATAAACTAAATGTAACTTAATATTTTGGGCCCTGATGGTCGAGTGACTAGCTCTCTGGAAGTTGCTGCCATGGAAGTATATAATGGTACGGAATCCCCTTTAAACCGTAGGTCTCGGTCATAATATGATTGTTGGGCGTATGTCTACCCCGCAAAAAGAAAACATCTCGGATACGGATACGGGCGAACCTGTTACGGAGTTCCTGTGGGGGAAAATATACCCCTAAAACCTCCACACAATCATATTATTAAAAATTACATTTATGCACTAAACTTCTATAAAGATAAGTAAAAATAGTAATCTTTTTTAAAAAAATTACTAAAAGATGAAGAAAATGAAACTGAAATAATAAAAATAATTAATTTAAATTAAATTAGACAGGTATAATTAGGAGTTCGAATCTCGTATCCAAAAAATTAAAAACGTGAGATCGTTGCTGATGGAGCAGAAGAGTGAGCCAATGGGCGATAATTCCTCCTTCAAAGAGACGGGATAAAAGACAGATGGTATGGCCGTAATGATTGAGGAATTGGACTCTAAATGGGAACTCCAATCCATGAGAACTCCAATCCAATTCGGCGAAGTTTGATCTTGACTCAAAATCTGCCAGTAAGCAGATGATCTTAGCCACCATAGGGCTATTGTGCCAATGAAGAAGAACTTGATATTTTGTTGAAATTTCTATTTCACATAAGACATGTACTCTTTATCGTAATCAAACCTGCATTAGAAATAAAATCTATAAAAATTTTATAACTATTACTTCATATGAAGGATTTTCAAAAATAATATCTTCTTTTTCATTGGCGCAACAGCTCCATGACAGGTCAACACCGTCTGCGTACTGGCAGATTTCAAGGCATGAAATATTTTTTTTTTTTTATGGGTAGGATTGTTAGCCCTACGCCCATAATAATAATATAAATTAAATAATTTTAATTTGTAGGGAATCAATAATGCCACAAATTTGAGTTGTTTTATATAGTTTTAGATATAGAAATATAGTTTTAGAAATGTTTAAATCTGGAGATAATAAATGGAGTTAAAAAATGTCAATATTTGTCTAGACCTGATTATAAATAATACAATACAAAATAAACAAATATGATGGTAAAAAAAATCAAATTCTTTCATCTTAAAAATTTACGGAAGTTATTCTTTAAATATCCGTAAATGTTGCTTTAAATTGGTTTTTGAAATTACAGATGATACTATATTTAAATGAGGCAGAATCAGATTCGTCAAAGGAAAAACAACTACCATTATTGCAAATGAAATTGGATTTATGGGTGTTATTTCAATTTGAAACAAGCATTTGTAGAAAATGCATCTTATGAGGTAGAAACCTCCTTCCACTTCTTCGGCCAATAGGACCTTTTGGTTGAAGAATTTCTCATATCTATTATCGGCATAAAATACGAGAAATTTCTGTTTGAAATTACTTGTTGGATGCGAAGTTTCCCAGATTTGGAAATCCTTCGCAATTTTCCGTTTAACTATTCATGGATCTGCTTAATGCTTTTTTCATATGTGCGCTACATGATAGGAGAGATTATTATACATAGTTTTGATTGGAATTAGTATCTTCAATGTTTTAAGATTGCTATTTTTACAAACATGTGTTAAAAACTTCTAAAAAAAAACCTTTAAAAGGTGATGATTATTCAATGCTGTACACGCTTATCAAGAAGATAAAATAAGAGAGTGGTCTCTAAAAAGTTGTTTATATTGGCTATTTCTGCAAAGGCGACAAAGGAGTCTTCTCTTTTAGAAATGTTTGCAACATAAAAAGTATCAAATCCTCTCCTCTAGTAAGTAATGCTGTATGATTTGAGAACCACTGGTTGACATTATATTAAGTCATTGATTTACAAGTACTATCAATTGCGCTATTTAGCAAACACTATATGCAGTTGGAAAGAGGGAAGGCGCATCTTGGATCATTTATTCTTTCTTTCTTTTTTTTTTATTCAGTTTGAATGAAAATATAAAATTGCTTATCCTATTCTGCGTTTCTAATTATCCAGTAATTTTATAACATTATACATTTCACTATAATATGAAAAATAAAAAGTTTTATGCGATTCCTTGAAGTGGATCTGTCTAGTCCCAGTGTTAAGAATGACCCACTCTGAACGTTTTAAGTTATTGTCCGAAAAGGATCAGATTCACTTAACAGTAACAAGAGGCACTCTTGGTTTCCTCCTACGTTCTTCACATTTATATAAGTGAAAAGATTTGTAAGCATGCGTATTTAAGAAGGATTTCCACTGAATAATAAAAATATCGCGTCTTAGAGCCCAAATCCATCAGGAGGTCTCATCCCTTTTCCACTCAGCTTTCTGATTGGTTGGCATTCTACGATGTGAGATTTCAATATTATGTAGAAATCTCTTTTATACATTAGAGAATAAACGACACATGAAAGCAACAATTCTTTCATGTGTCGTTTATTCTCTAATATCTGTACGGATATATATATATATATATATATATATATATATGTGTGTGTGTGTGTGTGTGTGTGTGTGTGTGTGTGTGTGTGTGTGTGTGTGTGTGTGTGTGTAGTAGCAGAACCCGGCATACGTTGTCCTGTCAAAAAAATGCATTGTAGAAAATTACACATCGCGAATATATTCTCCATGCTCCAATATATGTGCATACTAATTTTGATGGATATCGCTTAAACGATATATAAAATGAAATGCCGCGGCACCATCTGGTGGAAATTAACAATCAAGTGGATAGCCTAAAAATCATTCTCCATATTTTGTCAAACATCGAAGAACCCGACTACAGCCCACCTACCGGGGCCAATTGTGAATCTAAACCATCAAGGGACCCACTCCAACACACAAAACTTCATCAAAATCTGTCCAGGAATTTAGAGTTAAATGACAAACACATGTATAGAAGAACTATATATAGTAGAACCTCTGTAAGTCGAACTTCGAGGGAGACGCCAACTAATTCGAGTGTTTATATTGAGTTTTCGACTTAACGCGATAAGGAAATATTAGACTTGTATAGGCTTAGATTTTTTCTAACTTATTTTGACTTAGAGATAAATGACTTAGAAAATAAATACAAATTCAAGTTACAGAGGTAATAAACATGTTTATTTGCAACTTAAAAGTTATATTATGTACTACAATGAAAAATCAAAATAATTCCGAAACAACTTTAAAATTTAAAATATCATTTATTAAAATAGTCAGTTATTATTTATTTTTTGCTTTAGACAATTCGATCGTTCTCTATCTAGAGCATTATCTAAGCTATAAAGAGAAGAAAATTCTTTTTCTTCCGAGTTGCTAGTTTGCTCTATGAAATTTCGTAAAACATTTAATGCTGTTCTTGCCTCTTTGATGGAAACCCATGGATCGCATGTTATATTATTGGATTTTTCTAAATCATCTAAATCATTTGTTTCAGTTTTCTGAACAACTGAATCAATAATTTCGTCATCAGATAATGTGCCAGCAGTAATAACTCCGTCATCGCAAGTAACGAAATCTTCAAAACATATTCCTATTTCAGATGCCACTGTATCCCATTCTGCAGGAGGCTGGATAGAAATAATTTCTACTTCAGCTTCTTCTGTTGATGACAATGGAAAACCACAGTGTGCATAACAGTTTTTTTTATAGTAGTCTCAGTTACGTTTCGCCAAGCTTTGTCAGCCATTCTCATGTCTTTAAATACATGCATAATAAAAATTCTTTTCTTCTTCCATATTATCCAACATGTTCCTGACTACTTCTTTCTGGTGTAATGACTTGTTTTTAATGATGCCTTGATCTATAGGCTGTAATTTTGATGTGGTATTGACAGGCAGATATTGATTTTAACTGTTTTCATTTGTGGAATATCATTATGTGCCGTACAATTATCAAGGAATAATAGAATTTTTCTTTTTTTTTCTTTAGACATTCTCTTCTTAATATTTATGAGCCAGTTTTTGAAAATTCCAGAAATCATCCATGCTTTTGTATTTGCTTAATATTTCAAAGGTAGTGATTTACATCTTGAAAAACAACGAGGTTTCTTAGCTTTACCGATGACTAATGGTGAGAGTTTTTTTTGTGCCCGACATGTTTGCTGCGAGCAAAACAGTCAAACGGTCATTGCTATGCTTCCCACCATGGAATAGATCATTTTTAAAAGTTAGAGTCTTATCAGGAAGACATTTAAAAACAGCCCCGTTTCGTCAGCATTGAAGATATTGTCAAGTTCATAACAATGTAACAAGCATTGCAATTCGCTTTTCCATTTGTCACAGGTTTCAATATTGACACTTGCACTTTCTTCACAAACTTTCTTGAAAACAAGTTCATGTCCTCTTTTGAACTTTTCTAGCCATCCGTTACTGGCCCTGAAATTAGCCAGTCCCAGTGATTTAGAATACATTTCAGCTTTTTCTCGTAACAGTGGTCCACTGACGATGTTTTGGTTCCGACACTGCTTAAACCATTTAAGTAAGCACTCCTCCAAGCCGAGAAATTCTGCAATTCATTGCCTTTTGCAGGACAAACTTTGAACACTTTTAATTTTTTCATGATGTCCGATTCGTTTTTTATTATTGTTGGCAGAGTACTCATTGGTAGGCCAAATTGTTCAGCAAAGTTTTTCTTCTTTTGACAACTCTTCACAGCTTCAAGCACTTCAAACTTTTCAGAGAGAGTCAAGGTTTTCAGTTTATGTTTCACAGCATTCATTTTTTGACAATATTATTCATATACTGTTGTTAAAATAGATGTGTATTTCAGTAAAAAACCAAACTACTGCTATTTTTTTAATCGACAACAAAAGATTTGCTTCGCTAGAGTTCAAATGAAATCAAATAAGAATAAGAGTTATATAAGAATAAAATGAGAAATTATACAAGAATAAGAATAAGAATTATATAAGAATAAGAATAAGAATTATATAAGAATAAGAATTATAATAAGAAAATTTCATAGAATTGGTTATTCTATTTACTGTATACTCATACATTGGTTTCTAAAAAACAATGACGTACATTGTCGGCAAATTCTTAAAGTCGGTAACTTATTTTTCTTGGAACTATAGAGGTAATTAGTTTCAAATGATCGAATTGTAAAGGTTATAAAATCAAACATTGCTAATGTTCGAGATAGAGAGGTCCAATTTTTTTCAAGTTACGGAGGGAAAATATATGCCAAAATGGCTTGTGGGGATTGACTAATTATTTCGACATATAGAGGGTTGAAATTTCGAGTAATGGATGTTTTGGGGCTTGAAGGGAACGGAACAAAAATTTTTTTTCTAGTTTTGGAGGTTTTCGACTTATCGAGGTTCGACTTAAAGAGGTTCTACTGTACATATATATATATTGCAGTTCATTAATGATTTTCAAGTTTCCTTCCAAACACGCTCCTTTTATTGTTTAGTAGTACCATGAAAACTTCGTGTAAGTTTTTCTAGATTTTTCTTTCATTAAATTCGAAAGTATTAATAGTCTTCATCTTCACTTATAATAATCATTATTGTTCAACACTAAATTAATAGAATTCCATTCTTTCTAATAAATCTGCAGTAATAAAAAAAATTCCTTTTCATTGATATTAAAACTATCTATCTATAGTTTTAGTTTTCGATTTTAATAATAGCAGCAGTTTAAAGAATAGAAAGGTTTTTTTTTTTATTCTACTCAACCAGACACTTTCATGTTTGATTATTTTTAAATTGATATACCATTCTTTAAAAGTGGATTATAAAAATTCCTTAATGAATCATGAATTTGTAATTATTTTACAAATTAATTTCTTAAATTATGCTAATAATCTATCACTTAAACTATTTACATTACAGAACATGTTAGCTCCGTTTGAATAACCTGTATTACGTTATGGATTTTATGAACTTATATTAGTAACATGTAAAACATAATTTTGTATAGTATAGATATTTTATAGGTTATTTCAATGATAGATTTGATTATTAATGCAAAGGAAGTTGTTTCTTGAATTTTGTAGTTTTTGTGAATTTTGACAGTTCTTCCAAGAAATGTATGTAATGAACATATACAGTGGTTCTCAAAAGTCTTCATACACTTAAGAACTTCAGTGAATACCTCTAAAATAATAACTTTTATTAAAGGACAGAGAATGAGAGTTTTTAATAATGTCTATATCTTTTTTAAACAAAGCTACATTAAATATTTTAAGAAAAATATTTTTTTAATATCAATAATTAAAAAGTAACAAAAAATATTTGGAAAAAGTCTGTGTTAATTTAGAAAAAAATCTCTTTACATTGGTAAACTTTGTAGTATTTCGGTCAATTAGTACTTATTAGAACATCCTGCAGTATCCATCACAATTATTAAATGACTGGACGTGGAATTCACAAGTTCCTATTCTAATTTCTTCATGAACGCTCCTCCATTCTTCAGTGGTCTGATGGCCAATAGGCTAGTGCTCTGGCCTTGAATTTTTCTTTTCCGTTGGAGTTTTTTTTAATATGTTATTTTGACAGTTATCTGTTGTTTTCTTTTTGAATTACATTTTTTAATTAATTTTTACTTATAATATGCATTTAATGGAATTTGTTATATATATATATATATATATATATATATATACAAAAAAAAAAAAAAAAAAAAAAAAAAAAAAGAAAGAAAAGATGCACATACAAAAAAGATTGAATAAAAACAGCATTGATTATACTCAGTGCCATCCAACGCTGCAGCTCTTGCAGCCGAATGTGGTCTGATGGCCAATTGGCTATCGCTCTTGCCATTGGTACCACAGGCTTCAGGTTTGAATCCTGGCATGAATGATTGTTAGGGGTTCGAAATTCACATTAAACTGTAGGTCCTGGTCTAATTAGCTTAAAGTGTGCACAAAATGACCGTAGAGAGACAAACAAAACAAAACCTTCATTCTTCGATAACTTTTAGTTTCATTTTAGTTTTTAAGTCTTGTCCTCATACACTAACCGTCAATTTTCTCCACTTTATTCGGATGGGCTTAAATCCGGAGATTGCGAAAATGCTATCAGAATTTATGTACCCTGCTTGTGGCTCAGTGACAACGTGCGTAACTGGTGAGCCTTAAGGGTGAAGTTCAGTCCGCTGGTGGTTTTGTTGTAGACATTGTTTCAAAAAACAAGGAGCTTCGATGGCGTTTGTGATGTGCAATATCTTGTCTCGTGAGTCGACAACCTGATGGGAGTTTTCCGAGTTTTCTGTCATACTATACGCCAATGACGGGTACTTCCAACTAAAAGTCTTCCCTGAAAGCACTGCAATCCTTCTTCAGCGACAGACACGGAGCCAAGTCAGACTTCTACCTACGGGTGTTTCATCACAACAGAAGCTGCTCTCTTTCCCTCCTTTCATGAGAGCATACGGGTTCAGGGACTTGGTCTCAATATTGCTGTCTACTAAATGGGATAAGAAACAATAATAAAATTTGTAGGTAATTATAGAGAAACAAAAAACAAAAGTTAAGAGCCATGTGCTGTGGATCGTTATCTTGATTTAAAAAATAAAATAAAGTTCTTTTCCATACTCAAATTTTGAGCTCTAATTTTCAATTTTCTTTATTAAATATTTAAATAAAGAGCATGATTAATTATGCAACATTATATATAAATTACCTAGCTCTAATGCCGGCATGCATTGCCACTTTATTGTTTCAACTATGTTCTTGAGCATAAGTTCTTAATTTTTTTATAATATATAATTCCAATACAAATTGAGATATTTATCATTGATCTCGCGAAAAAAGATTTCTGAGAGATCTAAGATTTCTGTTTTTCGCACTCATGAAAATTTTTCATTAGGCAGGACATCCATATAATCAAGTTGATATGAACTTTCGCAATGATTTCAGGTGAAATTGAAGAAGATAATAACTTCAATAATTCTGTACAAATGTTTAAAGTACTCAAACATGGATTTTTCACAAATTTTCTAACAATAAATTTGTGATCGTGTTGAGTTAATTTTGCCGGTTGACCATTTCTTGCTTATTTTCGATTTTATTTCCGTCTTTAAAGTGTGTTATCACTATTGCATCATAGAATGAGATGCATTTATTTAATTTAATGGTATTCAGAAATGATTTTTTTTTTTTTTTTACTATAATTAAAAACAATCAATTTTGGAATGCTGTTTATTGTTTCTTTCCAACTCCGAGCCATTTTGAAATAATAAATAGAATATAATGAAATAAGCAGGTGAATATTAAAGCAAAATGACTTCTTAGATGACATCAAATGCATAATATATATATATATATATATATATATATATATATATATAATTTATATATATATATTATTTATGAATATACTATTATGAATTTTTTCGAAAATCTTTCCGTGTACGATCACTTTTGTGGCGTGTTTATTCTGTGTCTCCCCATCCCCACGCATTATTTTTTTGAAAGTAGTAAATGGATCTACATTTATTTTAAAGTTGTTCTATTTTATTTATTTTATTTTTTTTTGTTCTAATGCAGCTGGCAAACACTTAGACATGGACGTCTTGGATGCCTTAAGGCAAGCGCTGCACAGACGTACTCACTTTGCGTTACCCAGGGCGCGCGTGTAACTTGAAGATAAGCCACGGACGCGGATTAACAATGCCCCCGCAAAGCTCTACGATCCTATTGGGACCGGGACCTACGGTTTAAAGTGGATTCCGAACCCCTACAAACATCCATGGCACCGCCGGGACTCGAACCCGAAACCTGTTCTATTTTATTCAAACTCACATAAAGATGATATAATAAAATATTGAACTTTATATTTGAATTCAATATTCCGGACTACAGCGTTTTCCTAGAGATTTTTACTTTTGGACTTTTTGGAGATTTTACCAGACTTTTGGAAGCCACTGTATATATTTTTAATTACAATGCCACATCTACATAGAATATAATGAGAAAGTTCACTTAAATTTTGATAAAGAGCATTTTTTTGTTAAAAAATAAAATTTTTTTGAATATCTTGATATTGAATGCATGTTTCTTCATTTAGTGGGATAATTAACGTTTAAAAAATATTCAATAGATTTAACTTACCTAATGATCAATCCGTAATCTGTTAGAAAAAAAAAAAAAATTTAATTTTCATAATTTATTGTTTTTGTTGTAATATAATTTTTAAAAATGTATTTTAAGTAACATTTTACTATAATACAATAAACAATGCTGAAACAAACCCAGAAAGGAAGATAAATATAGTATTAGATTTGTTATCCATGTTTCAAATTCCGCTTTTAAATATAACACTGAATATTATTATCTAGTTTTCTGGTTTTAACTAGTAAACTAATAATAAGATAAACAAAGATCTAAAAGTCTTACTTTGTTTTAATTTCCTTTCCAATACATTTTTTAATAATATCGAAAGATTTAACTGAAAATTACACAATCTCTTTGCGATTGTTACAAAAATGATCAGGCTTATGTCTTAAGTTTAAAAAACAATTCAGAAATTACACTGTTTGAGGTATTAGTTCATTCCCAAATTACTCATATTACCCAAGTATGTGTAAATAGAATCACAGTTTTTACAATATGATTACGTATTATTTTACAAATCCTATTGCTGTTTTAAATTTGTAATAGCTTTGGTAATTTCATTTTCTGTTATTTGGGAAAGAAGATATTGACTGTTCCTCCGTAATAGGGTTATAATATGCACTAATAATATTTTTAATAAAATAATTTATTAATAAATAAATATAAAAATCTAATTTGTCTCAATTTTTTTTTTTTCTTTTTAGATGTAGGTTGACAAGGAGTTGGTAAAGATGTAAATGCAAAAGACTAACCAAATTATAAATTAAAAATAAGATATATTTCAGAAAAAAAATATATTTACATTTTAATTTGTACTTTATTTGGGAACAGAGACTTTCATATTTTAAGCAACCTAGAATAAAAAGGGATATATTTTTTTTTTTTTTTTTCGATTAAACGTTTAGGATATCGATTGTTAACAGATGTCACTCAACTCGGATCTGAAAGAAAGAAAAGAATGTTTGTAAACAATATGGTTACCTTGTTTGATTTAAAATGAAGTCCATTGAATAAGCCGTTTGATAAAGATAAACTTTAGAACACGTTCATGATTGTGAATAAAAATTAATACAGTTTCAAATTAATTCAACAATAATAAATTCTCCAAGGGAAGGAAAAAGAATGTAATCTGTTATTGTCTTGTTAAATTAAGTGTCATTGATCTCATAGAACGGTGTAAAATGTGGTCGTAATACTGGGTAATAATTTAGTGAAGTACGACGATTATTAAATTTCTCAGCTATAGAATGAAAATTGAATGTGGTGGGCTTTTGTTCACATCAGATTTCGATTCGGGTAATTTAGATAAAGTTGAGTTTGTCGAACCGATTGAGTCCAATAAATTGAAAATTTATGGATCTACCAGTGACGCAAGTCTGCCTCCTATATCAAATTATCGTATTCGACGTCAAAAAAGCCACCCGGATTCTCCTGTGACTTCTCCTGTGCATAATAAAAAATATCAGTTGAAGAAAAGGACTCTGTATTCGAAACTCAAGAGCACTGTGTCAGCAGAATCTGTGTGCAGTGGACTTCATCAACCAATACGAGAATTTAAAGTCTGGACAAGACCAGATTGCAGTGGCACTAACTATGAAACTACATTTAGGTAATTTGATTAATGATATGCTTTTTATTTGGCAGCAGAATTTTTCTTGTGTACTATATATGTATAATGCAAAGCTTATAAAAATAAAAGGGAATAGAAAAAAAAATAAATAAACAGAAGAAAAAAAAAATAGTGAAAGGGGTACATAAATTTACCAAGTAATAAAAGCATTCTTGAATGTAATCGAAAATACTTAATTTAAATATAAAATTTCTGAACATACAAAATCATTTTAATTAATCTATATATATTTCAGAAAAATATAAATAATTTAATTAATAATGATTTGAAATTTATTTTCTTTCATTATAAATCAATCTCATTTAAATTTTACCTTGATTTTAAATTTTTTAAAAATGTCTTGAAGATAAAAATTTTTTAGATATTAAATGCAGTGTCTTTTTATAAAACTAATTTGAAAAGCCAAAGTGTCCTAATGAGTTGTTGGTTGAGTTTTGGTTATTGAAAATCTTGGTTCAAAAACGTAACAAGCAGATTCAAGTAGAAAAGTTCCTCTGTCCATATCCATGATAACTTACAATGTACAGGACACTTAAAATGTAGTTCAAAATATCCTTCTTTTATGCTTGAGAAGTAGTATATAAAGGTTTGACAGATGCAACCTTGGAGATATTTTCAGATATTTTAGTAGTGCAGTGTTATAAGTATCCTGTGGTTCACCTTGAACATTAATCAATTTGTTATATATATGTTCTAGTGATGAATGAGTTCTGATCAAAAGTATTCAGCTTTTTGGAAACAAAAACATAAAACTATTTTTATCCAATATAATTGATAATTCACTATCAATTTATATATGCATTTTATTTTTCAGGACATGGTTTTACTTTGGAATCAGTGGAGGCCCACCAGGCATCATGATAAAAATCAATGTGATGAACCTGAACGCCAGGGAAATTATATTTCCATGGAATGAAACCTGTTTTTAAAATTGTTCCTTCGAAGGAGGGATGGAAACGAATATCTGGAAAAGTTGATTTTAGAGTAAGGCTTTAAAAAGAGTGTCTTAAAGCAGAATGGGTTTTGGATACTTCACAATTAATCCATAAACATATGCATGGGGAGAGGGAAGGATTTTAATTTCCCTTATCTTTTTTTGTATTGTAATTTTAAAAATATTTTCAAAAACTAAGATAACATTTTCCATACTTTGCTTGGCAGTTCAGTTATTCTTGAACTAAGTCTTGTGCTAAATAAAATGAAATATTTCTTTTAAAGAGAATAATGCTCAAATAAAAATATTCTCCGCAAGCATATTTGTTTCCAAGACATTTAAAAATTTTAAATTGAAGTATAAGAGAAGCTATAAGATCTTCTTCACATGGACAGCAGAGAAAAAAAAAAAATAATATATTAAGCTTCTGAATTATTGTTATTTGTAATGAACATAATTTATTTTATTAATTTGTTATTAAAATTGGATTTTAGTGTAAAATAACATTGTATTTTAATGCACAATTATTATTCTGTATTTAATAAAAAAAGAACAATACAACAGTTGAAATCAAGCCAAAGAATGTTGCAAACAAAACAAGTTTTTTTGAAGCACAGACTTTACTTATTTAAATTTTTATTAACAATTCCTCAATTATATCTTACTTCAATTTCAAAAATGGATGCTATTTACATGAACTGTTTAAATTATAGAGACATGCCATCTAGTATGTAACTTCTCATATATAAGAAAAACAACAGTTTTCATTCCTTTTTGAAGAATCTACCAAACTTGCCTTTTACTCTATATTAATGTCTTTTAAAATCTATTGTTGGTTTTAGCTGCCAAATTAAGAGATATGCTAAAAAGAATGTTTGTTTTGGGGAGCTAATTTGATGATTTGTAAAGCATACTGTTCTATTTCAACACAAGCATTCTTCAAAAGTACAACATAACCCTTATAACTTTGTTATAGTTTCAATTTATCTCATGCATAGAGCAAACTCAAGATTTGTAAGCTGAGAGAGAGAAAATTATTAAGTATGGTGAATTTTATAATTGAGGGACCACAATTTTTCACAAGCTCAAATATTAAAGAAAGTGGTAAGGCTCATTGACTGCCATTAAATATGTCTTTGCTCTAATTTCTCCTTGGTTCTGTGACCTAAATGAAAAATTATATTGTGTTATTGTACTTCATTTGAGATTTTATTATACAATCGCACTTGTCTGATTAAAGAAGTGAAATATATTTCCAGTAAAACTTTTATTATATTTCTGTAAATGACTCTAGTTTAGGAAAGATGAGAATGCACTTATGATATTTTCTTCTGATAACTATAACTTGTGTCTGGCTGACTGACTAAGCTGTGATTAAGCATAAAAAAGAAAAGTCAAAATTTATTGTGGGATTTGAATTTTCTCATAATTTTTTTTTTTTTTTGTAAATTTTTAAAATTATATGAAACATGAACTGCAGTATACAATTTTTTGTATATATAAAAACTATTTCAACTTGTAAATTTTGTAAAATATTTTTTTGTGGTAAATTATGTATTTATTTCTGTTTGTAATATATTTATTTTTCAGTGTGCAACTGATGGCAACTTCATAATTAGCTTTTGCCATACATTGCCTTTAGAACAAGACTCCATCACATACTTTGCTTTCACATATCCATTTTCTTATACAGAATGTCAGAATATGCTTGACGATATTGATAACAAAATGGGATCCTCATTATATATATCAAAAAATAAGTAAGTTGCATAATATGCTTTTTATTTAATTTAAATTTATTATTTCAATTTAATTCACAATATATTTTTCAGTAATTAAGAAGTCAATAGAATACGTTGATATTAATTTTCTACACTTAATGAAGTTGTATGCTACAAAATTATCTTTGACTTACTTCAGCAAACCATCAATTTTTTTTTTTTCCCCATTTTACCTAGCTTTTTAAAAGTATACAATTACTTTACTTAAACTGACAATTTAGTGATATTTTATGGATCAATATTTTGTAAATTTATTTGTGAATTAAAATAGATTTTATAATAATTAATAAAACAAAAAATACATTATTAAGGAAAATATGTTGAACATTTTTGAAAATAGTGTTGATATTGTTGTATTTTGTTAACATTTGTGTGAGAATTGCTTATAGTTTGACAAAAATGAAGAAATTGCTTTTTAGCATTTGATTTTGTTATTCTTTATGCTAAAAAAATTTTTAAATATGTCTATTGCCATTGTTTTTATTTGAAGGTCTTTGAATTTCTGCTTTTTTTTGCTATTTATTTCAAATTAGACCATATTATAAGCTTAAGTTTATTAATTAATACTATAAGAAAGTCTTTTTGTATTTATTTTCAAAATTTTAATCAACTAATTCTTATTAATTTTCCAAAAAACTAATTACTATTTAGTATATAGGTGATTCCACAGTATGATGACATTTGCAATATTGGAAACATGATATTTTTATAAAAACTAATTAATTCATAAATATTTTGAGATTGTGTATTAATTTCTGTATTGAAATTCATTTATATTGAAAAAATAAAAACAGAATATTGTAGACAGGTTACAAAAAAGCTTCGTTTTTATAAATCTTAATACATTATAAAAAAAAAAAAAAAAAATCACTAACTTTTAAGTAAGAAATAAAAAGTATTGTGAAATAAGAATTTGATATATTTACATACCATTTAAAATAGTAAGATTTTTTTTATAAACAAATAATATAAGCTTGGAAATGTTTAAAAAAAGACCCATACATTCCAGAAAGGATATAAAAGTTCCTATAAGGATTTTCTACTATAATATACATTACTTGTACAGGTGATAAAAAAAAATTATGATCATTCTAAAAATATGCTTTTGCTGCATTATTATTAATTTATATATAAGATTTTTTATTAAAAGCTATTTATTTTACATTGTAAGATTTAAATCATTATTTAATTTAAGTGACTTCATAAAGTAAATAAATATTAAAATTAAGATATTTTGAAAATATAAACTATAACTTTTTACTCAGATAGCAGAACTACCAAAAATTTCTAAATTGTATTAATTTATTTTATTATTATTATTATTATTATTATTATTATTGTATGTTTTAGTAAAAATATTTTCAATATCTCATGTTCACTATACTGTGGAAAGACCTATATTTTTGTATTATTTTTGAAATGAACATGGTATATTAAAAAAAAAAGGGCTTGTTTCATTTTAATAGCTATTGTTTAAGAAATTAATATTCAAATGGAATAGATTAAAAGTCATTTATGAAATATTTTTAATCTTTTTAGCAAACCACCTGACAACACAGTGTATTACTGTCGGGAATTGCTGTGCCATTCTTTAGGTGGAAATAAAATAGAGCTGCTGACCATCTCCTCTTGTAAAGGCCTAATGATGGAACGAGAGAAGAAATTACCAGATCTATTTCCGGAAGTGTCTAAACCCAGATGTCATATTTTTAAAAACAAGAAGGTAAATTTTTTATTTACATCTCTGAAATTTAATAAATAAGTGTGTGGAAAGCACTTATACAATGTGCATTAATTTCAAGTCTGATATTAAGGCATATCCTTATAAATTCTAGTTTATATTTAAGTGGCGTATACCAAAATGTTTCTTATTGCTGAATAACAATGCAATAGAATTATGGAGAATTAATTTTTCGTGAGCAAGAATTTATGAGTTCACTTTTTGTAAATTTTAAGGATTTGTGAAAATGTAAAAGTTATTTTAATGAAAGAAGTAGTTTGGGTGTAAAAATTTTTAATGTTAAAGATTTCTACTTAATTCTATTTGGATGATTAAGAATAAAAAAAAATTTTTTTCTAAAAAGTTTTCAATTTTTGTAAAACTACTGTTTTTTTTAGAGTAAAAATTTTGGAAAAGATTTTACTTTTTTTCTTAAACTTTGTAAAGACTTTTGTAAAAGTGACGTAAAGTTCTTCCTCATAGATAGATATCCAATGAAATATAATAGTGTTATGTAAATCATCACTTTTATTTCAATTCAATGCAGAATTTTACAAAAGCATTTAAAGTGTTATTATTTAGTTATCAAATTTATTGTATAGAAAAAAAAAGTTTTCTTAATTATTAGTATATATTGATATTTCAATAATTTTGAATTTTTGCTAATGTATTGATGTAATACCATTTATTACAGATTGTATTCATCAGCAGTCGGGTTCACCCTGGCGAAACTCCCTCCAGCTTTGTCTTTAATGGCATGCTACAATACCTTTTAGGATCCAAAGATAGTATTGCCAGTCGCCTTAGGAACCTGTTTGTTTTCAAGCTCATCCCTATGCTAAATCCTGATGGTGTCTGCAATGGGCATTACCGTGCAGATATTCAGGGTCTGAATTTAAATCGCATCTACATGGTAGCTGATTTCCAGCACCATCCATCTATTTATGCTGCTAGGACATTACTTCTCCACTACCATACTTTTTACTCTGGGACTATAGATACATCTCACTCATCCTCTAAGAGCAGCATAAAAAAATCAAAGCACAACAGCCAACTGAATATTGGTTTATCCCAAAACCAGATTGGTAAAGATTCTACCTCAAAGAAAATATCTAAAGATCTGATGAATCAAATGCAGAAAAAAACTTATGTGAGGAAACACTCACTGCACACATGTGAAACTATTACAAAAATTTGAATTTTTTATCATCAGTTCCTGTTGTGTTGCCAATAGTGAAAGGTACAAGTATTGTGTCTGGGTCTGACAGCAATCAGGATGCTGATGGGCCTGTGTTGAGACCATTTCTATTCCACACTACTTCAGACGTTAATGAGTCAAGTCAAAATATGCCTATGGAGGATGCAAAAGATACCAGGAGCTCTACTGATCTGTGCCATGAATGCAAATTATCGGACTTTCCATCCAAAAAGGTTTATATTTCAATTATCTGAATTTAATCATTGTTTATTTTCCTCATCATTATTGGTCTCTCATTCATTAATTTTAAATTAGGGATGTAAAAAAAAAAAAAAAAAAAAGGAAACCCATTCAAAAATAAAATACACTGAAACAGAAAAAAAAAAAAAAAAAAAATAAAGTATCTGTGCACCCAACTCAAAACTATTTGCAATAATAATATGTGAGGACATAGAATCCAAAACAATTAAGCATCTCTAAGTATGTTTGATGTGCATAAAGATAATACAGATACTTATATAAATATCAATAGCACTTTTCATGGCTTAGCTTTAAAATAATACACTGCTTCCAATTACGAATCCATGAAAGGAGCTTGAGAATCTTTCTTCATCTATATGTCTACTGATTTTAAACAATCTATTCCTTAACATTGCATCCTTGTTGTACAAAATGCCAATCCAGTTTTTGTCTTGTTTAGCAAAGCACTTTGCTACGGCTTCTAAAAAGAAATCACAGTTGTTAGTAATATTATTTACAGAAATCATCCTTTCATGATGATCCATTTCATCAATAATGGGTCTTCTTTGTTGTTATTTTACTCATAAGGCATGTCGAAGATTCACAGTAGATTCAATTGATAACACTGATTGATTTTTTCTTTTTGCATATGATATTTAGAGGTTTACTTGCATGTTTTTATTTTGTTCCTCCTTTTTGTAAAATCTGCACAAAATCTCCAAATCTCTGTGAATGCATCCGCACATGGCATGCTTCTATATTATTTAGCACTGGTTATGGGAAAGAGTCCTAAAATACCTTGTTGTAATTCTGTTGCCAAAACTTCTTGCATTTTCTGTACTTTTAATGTTAAAATACGTTACAATTTTCAATTAATTTTAGAATTTAAAAAAAATATTTTCTCTTCAAGTTTTAATTTATTATTTGGTAATGTTATTTTTACAATTCATTATTTATATGTTTTAGAGTTATAATGATAATTTAAGTGAGGCAAAAAATGTATTGTGAAAAATAACATAAATTTTGTTTTTCTTGTACATTTTTGCATTAGAAATTTTTGAAAATTATTTCCATAAAATACTTATTTATTTATCCTTTCTATGCGCTTTGGCATTAAAAAATAATTAAAATAAATGTATAGGATACATTTAGTGTTTCAATTTTTTTATTTGCTTTATTTATATAATACAAATTCTGTTTAGTTTAATAAATAAAAATATTTTATATAAGAATATGTTTAAATTCTAAAATTAATGCTGTTGTTATTATAAAGTTGATATTATCTATGAAGAGAACATTTTTAATCTTTGATTGAGATGTGGATTTTGCTAATAGAAGAGAAATTTATGCTTTGAAATGGTTTAAGAATAATCTTTGTATGTGTGTGTGTGTATACACATATATATCTAAAAATATTTATTTTATTATTAAATTTCTTGCCATCAGAAACTTTTTATTTTTAAAAGTTTCTCTTTTGAAAATGAAATCAAGATTTATTGGCAATTAAAATAAAATAACAGCATAAAGTTATTTTCTCTGACGTTCAATACTTTTGTCCTCTTTTTATTTCTTTATTCTTTTCCCTAAATAACCCTACCTCAATTTTTTTAACTGTATGCATTAAAAAAAAAAAACCTTGTTGGACTTTTGTATAGAATTCATTGTCTCATTTCCGTATATGGATATTTACTTGAAATAGCAAGTGTATCCATCTTAGATCACCCTGGAAAGTGACCTTTCCTGCAACTGTATTGAACCCAGTGATGCGGACGATTCATCGTCCTTTGACTGCGAGGCCAGGTTTGGAGAAGGGGCGTGCGTCTAAACTGCTTAAGGATGTTCCTTGTTTGAAACCAGAAGAGAGTGGGATTGCCTATTACTTCGATTTGCATGGGCATGCCTCCAAAAGAGGTTGTTTTATTTATGGGAACTATTTTCCTGATATTGATAAAAATGGTAAACTTTTTATCTTATTTATTTTATACAATAACCTGTCTTTAATCTGGCACTAATCAAGATTTTGTTTCCATATTTTTATCATATGTATTTGGGTGTTTGATGACCTTGGCTGTAAAGATTGTGGCACAATGCTGCTTGTATTTTCATTAAATATATACACATTAAAAATATACATGTTTAATGTGTACATGTTTTAATCATTTAATTTTTATCAGCACTTTATTTTTTATATTCCCCTTATTACTACATTGATGCTAGGTAATCCGTCCAAGTTCTTACTCTCGAATGTGCCTTATTAAAGAGATGTTATTGTACTTGTGTTCTATATGAAAATAGACTATGCATGACAGAGTTAGATTAAGTGTAAACCCTTTCTAAATTGAATAATTTGATTATGTATGAACCGATTTATTAAAAATCTTATAGAAATATAAAGTTTTATTGAGTTTCCAGCATAACAAAAGATATACTACTGTTCTATATAAAAATTACTGTAAAATAATTGCTAAATTGAGTTACTTTCTAATATCAAGGAAGTTATCTTTATAAAAAGTTAAGGAAAAATAAATTTCTTAAGAGTGTTTTTTTTTTTTATAATGAATGTTAGAATTTATAGAATTTTAGCCAAATTTGTTATGAAGATAACCTAAGATGTCATCTTTTCCAAATTAGCTATATTTCAGCATTGTGTTGTATATTAGTAATTTTTAACTAAAATTATTAAATAAATTTAACTTCATTTAAAAATAAGAATATTAAGTTAAAAGGCTAGCAGTGATTTAATTGAAAACTGAAGCAAAATCACAGTGTGATAAATATCAATATTGCTTCATGTTTAGACAAATTTTAAGGTCATGTAGTATATACAGTATATTTTTTTAGTTTAAAGTGACAAGAATTAAAAAAGCATTCTTTAATAGTGAAAATAACTATTTCTGTATCCCAATCATAAGTGACTATTGTTGGGTGGTTTCTATTTTTAGAGTTTCTATATGAGAATGTACTAGGAATAAGGAAATTTTGGATTGTTAATTTTTAAAATGTTTTAATTTAATATAGGTACTTTTTATTGACATTTAATAAAAGAATTTTTTTTTCAGGCTGAATATTTTTCTAAATTTTGTATTCAATTTGAGATTTTATCTGTTCACTTCTTTAATATAGTTTACAGTGTGTTTCTCTATTAACAAGTTTATCGATGTTGAAAAAGAAACAGCGCCATTTTACTCCACAGTGGAAAGAAAAAAATATTTAAGTTAAAGAAAGAATTTTTTAACAATCCCCACTCCCCCAATTATTTTTTTTATCTCTAAAAATAAGTTTAAGTAGTAACAGTAGTATTCTCTAGTTTAAGTGACTGCACATTTGTGAACCTGACTTTCTATCAAATTCTGATGAACAAATTGAAGTCAATGTAACAAAACCTGTAAAAATATTGAT
Source organism: Caerostris extrusa (assembly GCA_021605095.1). Taxonomy (NCBI): domain Eukaryota; kingdom Metazoa; phylum Arthropoda; class Arachnida; order Araneae; family Araneidae; genus Caerostris; species Caerostris extrusa. Next base: position 58,463 of record BPLR01000697.1, read on the forward strand.
ATTCTGTTAGTCTAAACAACAAATGTAGAAATTGGACTGTTATGTTTTACAGGTTTTTAAGTATTGATTCAATAGAAGGGCTTTTATAATATTAATTCTAAGACATAGTTTTTATTCCATGTTATATTTCGTTTGTACATTGCAGGTGGATTGTATGTTCCTTCCCAAGCTGATGTCCATCAACTGTCCATATTTTGATTTCTCTGCATGCAATTTCTCTGCTGAAAATATGTATTCAGGGTCCAATTCTAATATCCAAAGCAAGGAAGGTAGTGGACGTGTGTCGTTATATGTTCTCACAGGAATCATTCATAGGTAATAATGCATCTTGATTTATAAGTGCAAGAATAATTTGTATAATTTATTTTATTGCTTTTAATGTTAAAAAGATTTTTTAAATTAATTAAGTTTATTTTCTTTATTTAACATAGTTAATATATTGAAATTGAAAATTTATCTACTAGTATTTTTTTCCTTTTAAATTAGTTCATTGCTAAATTTTATAATCAATTTCATAAATTTTTATTGTCTTTCTTATTATTAATTCCAATATGAATTTCTCAAAATCAAAATATATATATTGCTGCTGCATTATTTCATTTTATGAATTCAAAACTAATAGTATGTTGTTTAAATAAATGCATTACTTTTAATAAAGAAAATTATTAGAATTTAAATGCTGTTCCAAATTCATTTAATTGTATGTGAAAATAATATAAATCCTTTTTTTTTAATGTCTTATTGATACTAAGAAAGCTAATTTTATATGCTTTAAATTGAACAAGTATTGCAAAATGAAAAAGTCCATTATTTTCCTTCAAGTATAAAGTAGTTTATTTAAAAATAAGCATGAATGTTGGAATTTATGATATTTATGCTTTTATTTATTATTTAATGCTTTTAAACCTTGTTTTTCCTACTCTGTGTACTTTTGTTAATATAATACATTGAACATATAGGGCATTCTATAAAAATGTAACATCTATTTTAGCAATTTGAATTTTCTATTATTTTTTTATTTCAAAACAAATAAAATATATTTTCCCATAAAAAACGATGTATATCCAATTCTGTTTTTACATGAACTTCTTTTACACAATTTTGATTTAACACTAATTAGAAAAATACTTAATTATCTTTTACATGACTTATTTTTTTTTAATGCGATCGACCCAAATTCTAAGCAGAAAATTTTGCTTTACTTTTAATTTTATAACTACTTTTATTGTATAATTTTTGCTGATTTCTCTTAGGACTGGAAACAATCTTTTATTTTTTTTCCATAGATGCAGTATATTTTTTTGCATGAATTCAATCAGAACGTAGCTATAATGTTAGAACAGAATTAGTGTATAATTAAAAAGAAGAAAAAAAAAAATTAGAGTAAAGATTTATAAATAACATAAAATTCTTAGATTAAGTTATATCAATCATATATAATTTATTTGATGTAACTAAGTTGCCATATTAAAAAGTAAAAATAAAATTGAAAATTAAAATATATGATTTCATATTGAAATCAAACTTCCACATGCTTTTCAATATAATTATTTGCTGCTTCTTATTTATATAGTTTTGATTTTAATAATTGGTATAACTATATACATGAAAATTTATTCTCTGATATAAATATTATTATAATATTTCATTTAAAATTTTCTTAATACTATCTTGATATTTTATTTCAATTTAAAATTATACTAGATTATAACTTAAATAATATTTTTAAATCTGTACTGTCATGTGATTCTACATTTATCATATCACATTATTTCAAACATGATCATTCATATATAGTCCAACCACCAATCACATGGAAAATTGTCAAGCAGCTATAAATCAAACGTATTCAAATAGAGCAATGCGATGAGGGAACAAAAGTTATGTAGGAAGGGTTTTAATTGCAATAAAAGAACTTTAATTTTTTTAAGTCATGAAATTTTAAATTACACTACATTAAAAAGCAAAACTAGATGAAAAATACCAAACTCTTTTTCTTTCAAAGCAGCTTTGCTCTGTATCTGTCTGATTAGCACTCTCGCAATTCCTCGATTTGATCTTTTCTGCCATTATAACAGATGTTTACTATTCCATGCAATCTGTGATTAGACTATAACATGCTTATCTTTGTTATTTATTACAAATGCAATTTTTTCTAAAATGCATACTATTGGGTTTTGTTTTTTAGCTATACCTTAGAATGCAATTACAATACTTGTCGTTTTACCAGTAATCAAAAGAGATCTAAGAAATCGCCTGTTGAGATGTCGTCACAGGTCTTCTTTACACCTGAAATTTATCAACAGGTATTTGGATGCATTCACTTAATTTGTTTAAATGAAATATGTTTATAATTGATATTATTAAAGAAAAGAATAATGTGTTGTAATAGATAATATTCATTAGTAAATATACTTTGTGCTTCAAATAATAATTGCAAAATTAATAACAAACAGACAATATAAAGAAAATGATGAAAATGTACTGCCATAATGAATGTTATAATTGCTTCAAAATTTTTATAAGTTCAAATCAAATTCTAGAGTTAATTTTTTACTTCCTTTCAATTTTAGATCACCTTTATGGGTATAAGTTTGTAACTTTAACGCAATTCTTTTTCACGATGTACTATAATTGTCTGTCTATAATCTGTCTATATCATATTATTCTCATCAATTTTTGCTTCATTACATACTGTGATTTCTTGCCTATAATCTGTAGCAGTGTATAATTTCATTTATTTTCTAGGACATAATTTTTAAAAATAAAGTTTTATTTGTGTATCTGCTGTGGAGATGTGCTTTTTGATGTCCAACATAATATTTAAAAAATAACACATTAAGCATTAAAATATTAGTTGTTACTTTGTTCTAAGTTTTTAAAATTCTATTGTAGATATTGACTTATAATTATTATTTAGCTGTGTTATAGGATAAACTACTATTAGTATGTTAGGGGAGATTGTCTGGAATAAATAAACAATAGTGCTCTTCTTTTCAAATGCATTCATCTTGTCCTCTTTTCACATTATCCTTAATTCGTCTTTTTTTTTTTTTTTTTTGCATGCAACAGAAGTTACGGTTTGGGAACAGAAATGGAGTTCTTTTATTCAATATGTTTACATTTATATATAATTGTACAGAATTGTGCAAGTAAGATAATTATCATGATCAAAATTAATCGCAGTAAAACATGTAATGTACTGAAATGTGGTTTGTAATAAAGAATAAATCCATGTTTTTTTTTATTGTTGTATTTTTACAATATAGTTGTATGTGTGAGCATTTTCAGAAGAATGAAGAATTTAAATCTGTAAATCTGTATTCATGCAAAATCCAAAACATACAAAAATGATAAAAAACAAAATTTTAACTTTATTATAGGAGTATATTGCTATTATAATAAATAAGCATATAGATAATATAATAAAAATAGTTATTTTTACTAGCATTCTCCAGACTATTGAACATGCACCTTAGGATGGAAATAATTAAAACTTTGTATTATATATATATATATACATGCATATTTATATGCGCATGTGAAGTCGAGAAAATCAAATTAACTTATTTTAAATAATGTATATGCATTTAAATTAAGTTTCAAATTTATACACTTTCGCAAATGATCATGTCTTTGATGTATCCCCCTGGTATATGTATACTACACTTTGAGAACACTGATTTATATAATCATAATTGACCAAAATTCAACTTTGTAATATATTCAGTTATAGTGTATTAAAATGGGGATTCTAGTAGGAAGATTTAAATTGAACAGTCAGGAATTTTTTTTTTTTTTTTTTTTTTTGAAATTGCATTTTCACAATAATTCTGTGCTATTTTTACTAACAGGAGCTTCATTTACCTTAAAAGAAATGTTAAAACTGTAAAGGAATTCCTGTGATGCTCTTTTTTTTTTAAAACATTTCCTGTGTATCGGAAATGAATATTCTGAGAAACAGTATTTCTGTATATCCCCACCTGAAGAAATAAGTCAGTTTTACCAAATGTCTAGAAGGATAAGGTATTGGTCTTCTGTGACCAATTTATTATTCAGGAAAACTTAATCAAATAAATCATACCCAGTGAAGGGGAAGTTGAAAATAAAATAATTGGTTCTAAATGTTACAGAGTGATGATGAGAAATAATGTCACCATTAAAAATATTCTGATAGATAGTGAAAAAATTTTCATTTTTCTTTTTAATGCAGTTACATTTTTAATATGCCATTTCATTTTTGTGTTATTTGTTATTTTGTGTGTGATAAAAAATATACTTGTTGGGCATTCTTTAGTTTGAAATTCATTTGCCTTCATGGTTATATAAATGGATTTTTTCCCTCCAGATTGGGAGAATCTTTTACTACTGTCCATCCTGGATGCTGTGGACACAACCCCAAGTCCCAAATTAGCAGCTCTCAGTTCTCTCTCCATCCAGGGTGAAGGAGTGGTTGAACAGTTAATGACTCTCTCTCAGGGGAAGGAGTGCCAACCATGTTAAGAAGTTTACTCCTCTGCCTGGATCCAGGTTGGTTTTTTTTGGCTTCTTTTAAGAATAAAAGGTCTTATTAGAATTCTTTTTGGTCACTTAGTGGTATCTCTATGGACAAATTTCAATCTGGGTATCCTTCACGTGATGACAGTTTTTTTTCAAACAGTTAGGATTTGAAAAGTTTTAAAGGGGGGAGAGAGATATTTTTAAAATAAGTATTAATTTTTCTAATTATTAATTAGCCAATAAAGATTAAATTTAAAAATGCAAGACGACGACATATTAAGAAATATTTTTTGTTTTAAATATAAAATTAAAGAGAGAACTTATGAAAAAAAGAACAGGGAGATCTAGAAACACCCTTTGCCATCAATCCAATTTTTGATTATTATTTGGACTATTTTTTCTAATTTTTGAGATTCAATATTAGAGCTTATTTTCGCTCAAAATCAGACCTATCTATGAATTTTTATATTTAAAAATTTTATTATAAAGAATTATTGCTTCAATTCAAACATAATTGTTTAATTGCAAAGATTGATTCTTAAAAATTTTTTATGCCATATGCTTTGAATAAAAAATAAATGCCGCTGTATCTATTAAAATTCATACCTTTTTGCCTATAAAATGACATTTTTGCTTTTCTTATTTGTGTAGAATTATAAAGCTGTTAATGTAAGAAAGATTTTTAAATATTATATAGATTAGAATTATTTTTGATGTTTTTGACAATTTTTTAAATTTTGGTTGAAATTATATTAATTCATCCTTCTAATAATTTGCCTACTAATTAAATTATGATTTGCTTTCCTATCTAAAATGTATGTTTTGCTGCAATTTTTTGTAAAATATTGTGTTAATTTTTCCAAACAATTATAGGTCTCAAGATAAAATATCAACTAGGTCTATGACTATAAGAAGATCACTTTTTTCATCATCCAATAAAGGTAATTTTTTTATTATTTCTTTTTAATAAATTTCTTCTTAGTTATGTAGATTAAAAAGCATTCATCATTATGTTTTTAACAATGTAAAAAAAAAAAAAAAAAAATAAAAAAAAAAAAAAAAAAAATTAAGCATCTAACACCAAAAAATTTGATTAGTTAATTTTTTGTTTTTACCTTCTTCAATTGACTTTTGTTTGAGAGCTTATATTTATATTTGCATTTCTTACAAAAATTCTTATTATTATTTATTTTATTTTGAAATAATTGAATTTTTTTGTGTCAATTTTTGAAATTCTGGGCATAGGTAAAATCGCCATTCCCCTAAAAAATGCATGAAAGATTAATTTCTATGATAAAAAATTTTGCCAAGAAATTTCTTTTGTACTGACTAAAGTGTATATTAACGGCCTCTAAAATTAGATGACTTTTATGGTAATTGTATAGTATGAGAAACTTGGTTCTTCTCCAATATTCTGAAAAAGTGCAAAATATGTAATAATTTATAACTTTTAAGATATAAAAATAAAAATTCTGACATGGCAAACTTCATCTTTCCTGTTGTCTGTTTTTTGGTTTTCTTACCTGATTGTGGAAAGATTAAAAATGGCTTAAGTTAGTTATACAAATTAATAAAAACACAGTAAAATTTTTTGTATTGCGAATCACATTAAAAAAAAATTGTTTTTATTTTATTATTCATGTTAATAATTCTGATGATTAAAGAAAACAAAGGTGGAATGTGTAGTACTGTGCAAAAATTTTTGAAAGAATTTTGAATTTTCTAAATGGTATGTGGGCAAAAAAATTCTGGATAGTTCAAACCATGGGTGGAGAATCGTCCAACGAATTTCCTATTCCTGAGTCTTTGAAATTGATTCCTCATTCCTAACTCTTTTCTGTAATTTTCTGTACTATGATGTTTACTAATTTATTTATAAGGATGTGCAAAATAAATATAATAACTTGGACACAACAAAGTATCTCTTTAAACTTTAAAAGTGTAGTATTTGCAATAAGTTAGAAGACATACTTGTATTCTAAAAGTGTTTACAAAATATAGATGTATTCTATAAAAATAACAGTACCAAAGGATCAGGTATTAAAGTATTGTAGAATAGCTGAAGAAAAGCAAAAAGGAAATAGTGCATTTTAAGCACAAAGATATTCTACATATACATTGAATCTACATTGAATACTTTGTATTTTTAATAATAAAAAAAAAAGCTTCTATAAGATCTTCTTTCATTGTTGATCTAAGATAGTTTTTGATAAGCCTTAGTGCAGAAAAGGTCTCTACTTACTTGGTTTGCCAAGTAAGTAGTTATTGGTTTTTCTGTTATTTATATTATTGAAGCATACCATTGAATTGCCCCCTTTTGGAAAAATAAAAAATTATTTTTCCAAAAGAATCAGGAGTCTGATTATTAATCTGACTTCATCTACTCACATGTAGCTTTTACTTAGCAATTCAAGTGAATATAAGACACTATCACAAATCCCATTGAATCAAACTCATTTTTCAAAATAATGATTGCATTCTATACCACCAGCAGAAATCAATTTTTGAATCATACCTATATCTGCAGGACATTGAAGCCCATTTAAACATATTCATTATAACATTACAGAATTGTTACATGAAAACCTCTTGTTAAAACTAGGCTTCATTCTATTGTGCATTAATTTTTTTCGTGTGTTTTGGATATTTGCATGAAGAAAAAGTCATGCAAACAAAATTTTAAAAGTTTTGTTTTTGAGCCATTTAATACAAGTAGAATTGTGCAACAGCCACTAAGAGGAATTGTATAATTTTCATTTTATTAATTAAAAATATATTTCTTGCTCTCAAATTTTACATTTTATAATCTGAATTCTCATAATTAAAATTTAAGTAGTATTAGAACCTAAATATTCAGTATTTACATTACTTTTATCTTTTCTTTTCTTTTTCTCTTCACACCTCATCCCTAATACCTACAGCTGTGTAGCTCTGTACGAATTAAAAGGTGAGAGTGGAACACAGTGGGCCTCAAGTAGAACCTATTGACGAGTGTTGAGGGGAAGACAGTGGAAGTGACTTCCTGCATTTTTAGGTTAATTTGTAAATTTTTAATGACTTTCACTTGTAATTTTTTTTTTTTTTTAGGGGGTAACTTCCCTGCATTTACATATTATATAGGAGAATACTTCCTTCAGGCAGTCTGACTATTAATAGAAGATGCTTTACACACATTATAATCTGAAAGCAGACTGTTTGCAGATTATAGCTTCTGCATGCTAGCTGCTGCTAGAGGCTTTTTCAGAAAGGGTTTTGATTTGTTTTATAACATGCACTATATTGCAAGTAGGGATTGCAATATCGGACCAAAAGTTCAATATCGGTATTTGGTATGTTTTAGATCTTAATACCGGGATATCGGTTTTAATACCGGTAGTAGAAATTTTAGAAAAGAAAGAAAACACAGTTGTTTTTTTGTTTTATTTGCCAGTTTTATTAGAGAATGTAAATATCACAAAAAATTTGTAACTTATAAATTATAACAGTATATAAAGAATCACAAAAAGTAAAGGAACATCTTATTTATTTAAATCACAAAAAAGTGTAAATATCACTATTCAGTCTGTGGTACTATTACAAATTTTTGAAAATGATCTTAAAAAACATAATGCATGATCTATGATTGTACTATCATTAAGCCTGGAATGTAATTTTGTACAAAAATTACCAGCTGTCGAAAACGCTCTTTCAGCATCTACGCTAGTGGGTGGTACTGTTAGCAATGCCCGATATACTTTTTCCAAGTATTTACCTCTAAATCCCTCATCTTCAAATAAATCTATTTCTCGTCAGATTGTTTTGGATATAGCTGATTTCTGTATTGTATTTTGGTATGTTGAAATTTTTTAGTTATCGCTAATTCTAATTTTTGTTCGAGAGACAATTAATTTTCACTATCGACATTAGTGTCATTATAATCTTCGATAAGCTTACCGAATTCTTCTGAATGTGGATAGGTTCTGAATTCTGAATAAGAGTTTACAGATAAGAATAAGAATTTCGAAATAAGAATTCACAGATAAGAATTCTTTCACAGATTCTTCCATTCAAAATTTCTAGTAAATACCGAAAACCGGTATTTAAACTTGTGAATACTGGTATTACAAATCTGTACAAATGGCTCAAAATACCGGTATTGAAATCCCTAATTGCAAGAGCTCAGTGAAGTCAATTATTATTATTATTTTTGTAGGTTTGCAACGTGAGTCCTCTTCTAGCACTACGAACCTCTCATCCAATGCCTCTGATTCAGAAGTAAGGAACATGGTCACCAACCGATCTACCCGTTCCAGGACCCTTCGTGGCACAAAGTCTCTTCTGTCATCCCCCCGTCTCCATGAAGCGTGCCACCAATCTTCAAAGGCGTCACAGTTTTGTGCATGATACTGGCCATAGGCTGTTCCGTAAACCTGTGGCACCGACCACCAAAGCCTGAACTTGAAGTTCTGGCCTTTCTATTGCATTTATGTACACTCACCACACTATCTTGTTGTAAATGTTTTAATATAGGAAACAGCAAATGGATGTTACTTCTTTTCTAAGCTTATTTTCTTTATCAGAAACAGAAAATTGTTTATGAAAGATATGAAATTGTTTTTTTCATTCGAAAAAGTTTTATACTGGAAATTTAAAAAGAAATAAATAAATGTGGTAGATACTGTGTTTTCTTTGGCTTCACAACTGTTATTCCCCATGCAATGTTGAGATGTTTTATGTAGTGTTTTTTGGAAGAAAAGTTTGATTTTTTAATGTGTTACTCAGTTGATGGTTGTTGCAATGTTTCTACTACTGCACCAAAATGTTGAATAAAAGATTAAATAGTATACCATAAGATGTGCAATTAAATATCATCAGAAAAAAAAATCTTTAGTATTTTATGTGTAATTTGAATAATGAAAATTTTATTTAAGAATTTTATAGAAATAGTAATAAAAGTGATTATTATTAATAATAATAAACATTTAGTTTTATTGCAGAAATTTTAATTTCAAGTTGAGTAAATGTGAATTTAAAAATATTAGTAATTGCCAAGTTATTAATTTTGAAAGGTAGTATTTTACATTGTGGAAAAAAATAATTGTTAAACATGAATAGATATAAAAAATTTCTCATTGTATCAGTGAAAGATAAATATTACTGAAACGTCTTAATAAACATTAACAGTCCAGTATAAATCCAATAAATGTGCCCATTTGCTATTACCAATATGTTGTTATTACTATTTTATATTTGCTACTGATGCTTTATAAGAATTTCAGATTTTTTATAAAAATACCCAATTTTATAAAGCTGTTTTAAGTATTTCTAAGATTGTTAAGAATTCGTCAGATTTGAATATATATTAAAGTATTGGAAGTTAAATGATCAGCCTTGATTGATTATTTTGCCCTTCTCCTATAAGTTGAAAATGATTGTGTATTGAAATTTTTTTGTAAAAATTTTTTTATAAAGATTGTGCAAGTGTAAGGTTTCATTTAATTCAAATTAGCATTTAAAAAAAAAAAAAAAAAAATTTGTATGAAAAAAAAATGACTTTTTTTTTTTGTTGAAATAATTATTGAGGAGCCTTGGCACATAAAAATATGTCTGTGCAACTGTATCATTCAAAAATAGTTTTTTTTTAGTTAGATGATAAATCTTCGATGTGTGTTGCTTATTATTATTATTATTATTATTATTATTTGTATAAAATAAGTTTAGTATTAGTTGATGAATGAAAATTTTTGATATTTTGCTTTTAAGTCAAAAAAAAAAAGTGAGCTGTTAACCTGTTATATCAAAATATCATAAAATTATTATTGGATAAAATATATTTATTTGAATAAATTATATATATACATATATATATATATAAATTTAAAAATTATGTATTTAATGTGTTTGTTGGCCTGTAGGATATGTGTATAGAGAAAGTGTTCTGAATAAATACAAATTGTTTGTTGTTACAAATTATTCATTGCCTATACCTTGAATATTATGATTTCGCCAATTTTATTTTTTGTTTTCGATCCATGAATATTGCTGTTGGTGTTGGTATGCCAATAATAACTTGTGCAAAGTGCATTGAGAAATTATAAGCAGTATTTTATTCAACACATAATGCAGTATCTGGGAGATGACTTGCTCACCAGGATTGAATAGGAAACATAGTACATACAGAGGGAGCAAAGAAATATAAATAACAGAAATTTACCAGTAGCTCCTCTTCTGATACATTTATAATAAATTTCATTTATATTCTGACTGATGTGATATCACAGCTATTTCATGCTAATTTGTATGGAATAAAGTAAAAGTTACAGTATTCTAGCAATTGCTTCCACAGAGCTCAGTGAAAACTTCGTGTATCATTGAAAAAAAATATTTTCTGGAATAATTTTTATTGAAATATTTGTTTTTGATTGTTATCTTTAATTTAAAAAAAATGTTAGCAATTAAAAACAAATATTTCAATAAAAATAATTTCAGAAAAATATTTTTTTCCAATAATGTTACCACTTGACTTGATACTGTTTTCCTCAGATATACCTGTTTTTCTTCAAATTCAGTTACGCCCAAATATAGCTTTAGTATACCTATTGAAGAAAGAAAATTATGCTGAAGGTATTTCTCAAGGGGAATTGACCCATATCCGTGTTACGTATGAAAACCGAGAAAACCTCGCTGCAGCATACTAATCTACCTCTTAAAAATAGTGCTATTATTAATTACGAAGTCCGATCAATATTCTTTAAAAAATGAATCAATTAGATTTCTATACCAATTTTGTGATTTTTTATGATTGATGAGTTTTCCATGCTTGACTTTATTTTTTTATGCTGTTGTACTATTTATAGAAAGGTTGACATAAAATAATAAAACAAACTAACTTAGGAACTGCAACCACCTAAACATTTCTTAATAAATAAAACAATTGCATTGGGATTTTGGCAATAAAAATATCGGCCAAATCGCAGTTTAGGCGACGAAGAAATGTGGAGACTTCTAGCTGTTATTAAACAAGAGATATTGCATTTTTGATTGTTAGTAGAGTAAAAAAAAAGGTCGATGGCGTTTGTGATGTTCAGCATTTTGCTTCGTCAGTCGGACTACCCGGTGGGAGTTTTCTCCGATCCCCCTAAAAATCCTCTCGAAAGGCACTTCCCGCCACACAGAGCCCAATCAGACTTCTCACCCACATCATTCCCAAACGGAAAAGGGGCAATTCAGCTCTAGGCGCAGTGATGTGGTGTGGTGTGGTGTAGTAGTAGTAGTTTATTTTAGTCGGAAAACGGATTTAATTTTCATTACGACTTGTTAATTTCATGATCTTGCCCCATCCTGTCATTTGTGATGATATATGAATATCCAGGTGAATCGAATCACCTTCGTATCTTATATATTTTCGATCGACCTCTTGTTACGAACCATTATTATGATTTTCAGTCGTCTGGTTTGGTTTGTCGCTTTACGGTCATCTTGTGCACACTAGGGCTAAACAGAGCGGCATCTACAGCTTAACGTGGATTCCGAACCACTCACAAACATTCATGCCATCTCCAGGATTCAAACCTGAATCCTGTAGTATCAAAAGCCAGAGCGCTAGCAAATCGGCCATCAGGCCGCTTTCAGTTGGGCGCTTGAGTTAAAACTAGAGGTTTGTAAACCTGTGACAACTACAACTACATCAGTCAATAATTACCATAAACCAGTTTACATGATCATCAGCATCTGAATGCATTTGTCATTAATTTTCAACTCTATTGTTTTATTGAAAATCTCCCTCCGCACTTTTATTGAAATGGTGGCTATCATTATCATAATCATAGTAACAGGACATTTCATTCAGCTATTACTGAAGGTTGTATATATATATTTTTATCAATGACTGCCTAGTAAAAATACTCAATTTGAAGTTAATTGATTATTGATTCCATTGAAAGGCAACTCTTAATGGAGTTCGTTCCATGTGGTGTGGTATCTCGAAACGTGAAGTTCAATAGAAAAGTATTCATTCAAAAAAAAAAAAAAAAAAAAAAAAAAAACAATAACCGGCATTGAGGATTGATTCTTAAAAGGTTGGTTACAGCCATAAAACGGTCTTTTATTTTACTTATGAAACAAAGCCGACTTTTCATTCATTCCATCTGAAAGTCGTTTGTATATTTCTTCTTTTCTCCTCTCTTCACCGCTGTGTAACCTCCTACTCGTTTGAAAGGGGAGATGGAACCTCGATAGGTCTCATGTAGACTCCGAATAAACCGCCAGACTGTCTTAAGATGTGGACAGCATCTTCTCTGAGGACTTTAGGGAGTTAACTGCCGCGTTTCGTATGGAAAAACTCGAAAACTTCTAACAGGCTGCCTGAGTATTGATGTCAGATGCTTTCCTATATTGTCACAATCACCATCGATTGACTTCTCGTTTTTGAAGCGACTTGATGGACAATTGGCTAGCGCTCTAGTCGTTGGTATTGGATGCTCTCAGATGCATTCAGCTCTTACTTGAGGTTGTATTTTGTTTCAGGTTGGGAACTGTCTAGCGCTTGAATGGGACATGGATGTTTGTTAGGGTTCGGAATCCACGTTAAATTGTATGTCACGGTCTAATTAGCTCAAAGTGTGCACAAAATGACTGTAGAGCGACAAACCAAAACAAAATCTTGTCATTCAGGATGATGTCTGATTATCCAGATGAATTGAATTATTCTCGTATCTTATATTTTTCAATCAACCTCTTGTAATGACTCATTATTATGATTTTCAGTCACCTAAGTTAAAACTAGAAGTTAGCAACGATGAGACAACTACAAATACTTCATCAGTTTAAATAATCATCAGTATCTGAATGCATTTCTCATTATTATTTTATTGAAAATCGCCTCCTCACGTTTATTGAAATGTTGGCTATCATTATTATAATCATAATGACAGGATATTTCATTCAGCTCTTACAGAAGGTTGTATTTCTTTTTATCAATGAGTGCCTAGTAAAAACACCCAATTTGAAGTTAATTTATTATTGACTCCATTGAAAGGCAACGTTTAATGGAGTTCGTTCCATGTGGTGTGGTATCTCGAAACGTGAAGTTTGTTTCGATTAATAGAAAAGTATTCATTCAAGAAACACAATAGCCGCCATTGATGATTGATTTTTAAAAGGTTAGTCTCAGCCATAAAACGGTATTTTATTTTACTTATGAAACAAAGCCGGCTTTTAATTTTTATTTGAGTGTCATTCCACCATATGGAAGTCGTTAATAATTTTTAGTACATTTCTTTTTTTCTCTTCACTCCTCACCGCCTTACCGAGGGCTATATAACCCAAACTCGTTTGAAAGGTGAGGATGGAACCTCGATAGGTGTCATTTGGTACCACAGGTTTCAGGTTCGAATCCTGGCGGTGGCATGAATGTTTATAAAGGGATCGGAATCCACGTTAAATAGTAGGTTCAAGTCTGTGTAGCCTATAGTGTACACAAAATGACCATAGAATGACAAATCAAACCTCGGTAGATTTCATGTAGACCATGCACGAATGTCTGTTAGTGATTCTGAATCCACATTAAACTGTAGATCTCAATCTAATTAGCCTAAAGTGTGCACAAAATGGCAATAGAGCTACAAACCAAACCAAACCACGTAGACTATGAACAACCCTCCAACCAGTGTCGTAAGATGAGGACACTATCTTCCGGGAGGACTTTTAGGGAGGTAACTGTTGCGTTTCGTATGGAAAAAACTCAGAAAACTTCCAACAGGCTGCCTGAGTATCGCTGCAAGAGGCTTTCCACATATTGTCACAATCGCCATCGAGTCTCCTCGTTTCTGAAAGCAGGGTTTATAATAATGTCGTTAGTGGATTCTTATCCTTGGCCTCCTGCATGTTAGCTGCGCCGTTGCTACTGCCAGTAGGGCATCTTTAGTATAATAAAGTATAAAAGTAAAACGGCATTATTAATACATTAAATCAAAAACTAAAATACTAGTTAAATTCATGCAATATCACATATCAAATTCGTTACTTTTTTGTAATTATATTTTTTTTTATAAATATAACGGAATAAAACATATATATATACACAGTCCAGTCATAGTAATGTGACCACCACCTACTTTCGACGTCAACGTGTAATTACCAATCACAAAAGGCAGGTGGCAGCACATTGCAGTGGAGTATATATAAAAGAATACCACATTCCACACTCCACATAAAGCCAGAATATACAGGAGTGTTGTATATTCTGGCATATATATATATATATATATATATATAACATAAAGGCTGAAACGTTCGTAGGCTGACACATAGATGGAGCTACTGGTATTAAAACCATATGATTTTTAGTTAGCTCTAACCTTCAAAAGGCACGTGTATAAATTTGACAGCTGTTGCACTATTAGTATGCGAGTTATAGCAGTTTTAGTGAAGCAACTTTTGTTAGTTTGAAAAAATGGATAAAAGGAATTTCGTGTGTTAATAAAGCATTGCTTTTTGGCGAAAAAATTACTATTGAAGCCAAGGCTTGGCTTGATAAACATTATTCGGACTTTGCACCAGGAAAATCAACCGTAGAGTAGTGGTTTGCTAAATTTAAACGAGGCGAAATGGGCACCGAGGACGATGCACGCAGTGAACGCCCCAAAGAGGCTGTTACCGACGAAAACATCAAAAAGTCTGATAACCGTAATAAAATAATTTCTGATAACCGTAAAGTGAAGTTGATTGAGATAGCTGAGACCCTAAAGGTATGAAAGGAACGTGTTGGACATATCGTGAATTAATATTTGGATATGCGAAAGCTCTGTTCAAAGTGGGTGCAGCGCGAGCTCACAATCGACCTAAAACAACAACGAATTGATGATTCTAAGCAGTGTTTGGAGCTGTTCAATCGTAAAAACCCGAATTTTTGCGTCGATATGTGACAATAGATGAAACATGGCTCCATCATTTCACACCGGAGTCCAATCGACAGTCAGTCGAGTGGACTGCACGTGGTGAACACTAAAAATGCTATAACTCCCATACTAATAGTGCAACAACTGTCAAATTTGTACATGTGCCTTTTGAAGGTTAGGGATAACTAAAAATCATATGCATTTAATACTAGTAGCTCCATCTATGTGTTAGGCTACGAACTTTTCAGCACCCGTTACGAGGTGATTCAAGGTCATAGAACAAATTTGAGGCGTGTTACAGTTGATTAAAACATATATTTTTTGTATAGGGATGTAGGATCGGAAGTGAGGTATTGAGAAACGAACACATTTTCAAACGAATTTTCGCAGGCACGATGCGTCTACAGATACCCGCACACTTGATAAGCTTCAAGTTTTCTGACTGTCAACCCCGATTCGCACTCTGTTTTAATATTAATCTGTGTCTGCAACTGAGTTTTCATTTACGGGACACCAGTGAACTCCATTGAGGACTTCGTTGCTCGACTGCAAATGTGCGCAAAGTGCCTGGCATCTTTGGAACTGTAGGGGCCTGATGGACGAGTGGCTAGCACTCTGGCGCTCGGTACCACAGATATCGGGTTCGAATCCCGGCCGTTGCCATGGGTGTTTGTATTGGTTGGAATCCACTTTAAGCCGTAGGTCCCGATCCTAATAGGGTCGTAGAGCGTTGCGGGGGCATTGTTACTTCGCGTCCGGGGCTTGTCTTCAAGTTACACTCGCCCCTGGGTAGTGCAAAGTGAGTAACGTCGGTGCAGCCCTTATGGCATAGAAGATCACGGTCTATATTGCCAGCTGCATTAGAAAAAAAAAAATCTTTGGAACTGTTCGTCAACCACTCCTTCGACGCTGTCAAGCATGTGTTATTGCAGGTGGGTGGCAATTTTGAGTATTAATTGTAAACATCGAATCAAAGTAGCCCTTTGCAATGATGTTGTGAATAAACACTATTTTTCTTTTCATGTCTCATTTTTTTGGTGCTCATGGCTCAATGCGTTTAGTCCTACATTCCAAATGTATGTTTCAGTAAGCGGTACCGCCCCTCCAAATTTGTCACATGATAGCTGAATCATCCTGTTCATATACACAAGTGGTTATCGAAATAATGTAAGCACTCGTGAATAAAAGACATATTTAAGAATGCGCTTTGCAAGTATTAAAATGTGATCTTAGCTACTGGTTTTTTAAATATAAAAGTATCATGAAGGAAGGATCACTGGGGAGAAGTACAGAGAAGTTTTAGCTGACCAGGTCCATCCTATGATGCAAACTTTGTTTTCTGCAGGAGTTGGAATTTTGCAGCATGATAATGCTCCTATTCATGCAGCTGGACCTATCCAGTCATAGTTTGATCAACACGAGGATGAAATGAAACATCTGCCTTGGCTCACACAGTCTTCCTACTTCAATATCATCGAACCGTTCAGAATCGATATCCTCCACCGGCATCTCTTCCAGAACTTTTGCAATATCTCCATGAAGAATGGCTCAATATCCCCTAAACACTATTCAGCATGCATGATTCGATTCCCAGACGAATCCAAGCTGTATTACAGGCCAAAGGCTGTAAGGCTGACAACCCTACCCTGTATAAAGAAAACATCTACTGTTCAGTAATCTGCCAGTTGGCAGACGGCCTTGGCCCACTATGGGGCTGCTGTGCCATTGAAGAAGATATATATATATATATATATATATATATATATGCATACTAGCTGAGCCCGGCATACGTTGTCTTGTCTAAAAAATGCATTCGTAGAAAATTACATATCACGAATATGTTCACTTCCAATATATGCGCATACTAATTTTGATGGATATCGTTCGAACAGTATATAATATGAAATGCTGCAGCACCATCTGGTGGCAAGTAACAATAAAGTGGATAGCGCGAACCTATATATCGCGAATACAAATTATTACCAGTTTTCAAAGCGATTGGTTGAAAGGTACAGAAGTTGATAAACTGTAGCACCCTCTGGTGGTGACTTACAACAAAAGGGATAGCATAAAAATATTCTCCATGTTTGGTGAAACACACACCCAAAATTTCATGAAAATCGGCCCAGCCATTTAGAAGTAGTTCGTTGACAAACATACGTTCAGAAGAATAATATCGATTGCAGCGCCACCTGCCGGGTTTGGTTGTGAGTGTGTCCAGGGACCCATTCAAACACACACAAAAAATTTTTCAAAATCGGTCCAGCCGTTTAGGAGGAGTTCAGTGACAAACATACGTACAGAAGAATTATATACATAAAGATATATGGCAAATAATTTCAAATATATTATGGCCCATGTCTTTTGTAGATCCATGCATCTTTGTTTTTAAGATAAACGATCATTCATTCAATCGATAAGAATAACTTCAAATAAAAATTTTTCAAAACACAATATCTATGAAAGGAATGAAAAAAAAAAAAAAAAAAAAAAAAAAAGAGAGAGAGAGAATGCATTAACTCAAATAATTGACAGGTACTTCTGTTAACAAAATACGTGCTTCACTTAAAAAGCATCACAATTGATAGCTGATAAAAAAAAAGTGAAGAAAGGATTTATCTTTAGGTGTTTAACGTTAAGCACTCTAAAGAGAGCTTACCTGGATGCTCCACAGTGTGGAGCTAATTAAAAAGAAAACAGTTTTCGTAACTAGGTAAAACAATTGGTGAGCTACCTGAACTTTGAACTAGAACCGGCGTAAACCGATTTTCTTTCACCTTTTGTTTTTTGTTGTTGTCGTTGCCGACTTAAGTGGGTGTTTGTTTTTTCCTAAGCGGGTTTTGAGCATAATAAAAAGACAAACTTTTTTTTTTTTTTGTAATCTTGAATATGTGATTTACCATGTGTTTATCTTGGGCACGGGTCGAAAAATTTCTTAGATTGTCGATGATTTTAAAAGTTTCTCGATTTTGTGTCGACTTCATAGAAGTCAATCATAAACGAGACTTTTCAGCAGTATTTCTAATCATTTTAAGTACATTTTGATGTTTCGTCAGCTGTGTGTGTATTTGTATTGTAAGTGGAAAATACCCACCAATACCATCACCAATATTACCATAAATTCCCATGAACAGAATTCCATATTCGTAATTGTGGACATGATTTATGGCATTATCTAGTAAATAGGCGGTTGTTTTTAAATTTAAGAAATTTTAATTAAAATAGATTTTATTTAGAGATCGTTTAGGACTTTAAGCAATTTATATGTATGTGAAAATTATTTATTACAGATTACATGTAATGTAGGATGGGATACGTATATTTTTAAATATAATAATATAGGATTATTAAAGCATAATATATACTTTTAAAATTACAAAAGCCCAATTAAAAAATAATTTAATACTTTTAAAACATCATAGGATACTTTTAAATGCAATTCTCAACACAGTATATTGAAATGAAATCTATGGCAAACAATTTATGCATACCAAAAGATAAACTTATCCATTTGAACTCTGTACAATTAAAGACTTCACAAACTAATACCTTTTTATAATAAATAAATGGAACAGCGATAGTGTGCGCTTTACTAAAAAGGATTGAATGTTATGATATTAATTATATATTATATATATATATATTACATAAAAGCTGCATACATTTTTTTTTTTCAGAAATAGATGGAACTTTTGTCTGCTCAAAATAACAGACAAAAATGTTTCTTCTTTTATAAATTTTGGCTAAAGTATTAGTTTTTCGTAGTCAGTCCAAAAATTTTATTATTTTCCGTAATTAACACAAAATGTTTTTTTATTTGCCTTATTTAATCAAAAGTTTTTGTTATTTTCCACAGTAACTACAGAAAATTTGTTATGATTCATATCTTTGTCATTGTTTAGCATTACCAGAGGTGGCTAGTCGGAGTCAGCAGTCAATTTAAAAATCCGACTCCCGACTCTCTTATAAAATAATTTTATTTCTTCAAAATTCTAGGAACTAATGTTAAAACTAAATGTTAAGGAGGTTATTCAATTGTATCCTTCCATAATACAATCATTAGCAAAGACAGCGTTTGTTATACTGCAAACCAAGTAAGTGACAACTTTTCTCTGCCCTGAGGCTTATCAAAAACTATCTTGGATCAACAAAAGAAGATCTTATAGAAGATATTTTATTTTAATTTCGTTTGATTGTGTTCATTCCACAACGTATCACTTCCGACACTACATTCCTATATAAAAAAATGTGTTTCAGTGGCATGTATCCTCTCTCAAAGTTCGTCCCTAGACCGTTGAATCCCCTATATAGATACATAACGTGATATACTACTGTGTGTATACTACTGTGGGGGGGGGGGGAGAGAACTCGATTTTTTCTTCGCCATTCAAGCACCGAGACGGATGATGATTAGTATCCTCATTCATCTAGGTACTACTGTGCCCAAAAAGTAAGACCAATTATTTTTTTTTGAAACACTCTTTATTTATTCTTCAAATTTATTTCATCGCCTTTCATCGTAATCCCCTCCGGACACAATGCACTTATGCCAACTTTTTTCCATTCCTCAATGCATGCTAAAAAGTCATCGGCAGGAATGGCCTTCAAAGAGCGCGGCGATTCACGTTGAATCTCTTCAATCGACTCAAAACGGTGTCTCCGGAGTGGTCTTTTGATTTTAGGGAATAGCCAGAAATCGTACGGTGTGAATACGGTGGTTGTGGAACGATATGGGTTTCATTTTTAACGAAAAAGTCACGAAGAATCAATGCAGTGGGACCAGGAGCATTCAGTGTTTTCGGTACCAATCGAGATTTGAAGCGTTTGAGGCCCAAATTGGAATGGACCGATCCTTTCTAAATCCCATCAGCAGCAGAAATGTCTCTAATTGTAAATCGATGGTTTGCAAGCACCATCTCTTTAATTTTTTTCGACGTGAGCTTCGTCTGTTGAGGTGAATGGTCGATCAGAGGGCTCTTCGTCTTCAACGCGTTCTCTACCTTCTTCGAACTGTTTATACGATTTCTAAACATTCCCTTCCAATATAAGAATGCACGCCGAATGCCTTCTGCAACATTTATACGTATCCGCAAACGAAATTTAATGCAAAGTTCTTTGCTCAATGAATTCAGACATTTCAAAAATCGCCGGAATCAGTTTTAGCGTCTCACAAAGCGAAGCGTAACTCAAACACCAATGAATATTTTGACGTCAAATTTCACACAGATTCAAGGACAGTGCAGCAACCTTAAAAAAAAAAAAAAAAATTCCTTAGGCCCCGGAAATTGAAAATTGGTCTTACTTTTGGGCACAGTGTGTATGTGTGATGTACACTCATGTACATAAATTAAGGATAATGAAGTTCAGGCAAAGAAAGAGACAGAAGCAAAACAAATTTGACTTATTTGTAAAGTCTATTTATTAAACAAAAGGTAAAGAGCAAAAAGATGCTATATGTTTGTCAAAATTAATAAAAATTGCGATTTTTACTCCTGGAGCAAATTTTAAAAAAGAACCTATTTACAAAAAACAGTTTAACATGGTTAGTATGATGGTTAATATGGAGTATGTCTCCCGGACGATGCAATACAGGCCTTGCAAAGCCTAGGCATGCTGATATCAAATTATCAATCTGATCTTCGGGAATATTACACCACTCATCAAGCAATGCCCTCCGAAGTTCCTGTTGACAGGGTGTTGGTGGGAGGGGGTTGACGGGTTGCAATTCGTCGGCCAAGCATATCCCACACATGCTCTATTGGATTCAAGTCCGGTGAGTATGCTGGCCAATCCATACGGGTGATATCCTCCAATTGAAGGCATTCGTCTACAATGTTTGCACGGTGAGGACGGGCGTTGTCATCCATAAACAGAAATTCAGCACCCATGGCGCCCCGAAACAAACGTACATGTTGTTCCAGAATGACATCCCTATAGATGTGGCCTGTCATCGTTACACTCTGAACATGCAGGTCAGTTCTGGAACCAAAAATAATTCCTCCCTAAACGAGCCATCCTGCACCACCGTAACGGTGTCGTTCAATGGTGTTCTCTTGGTGATAACGGGTTCCTGGCGCTCTCCATATGAAAGTTCGGCGAGAATCAGACTACAAACTAAACCTGGACTCTCTCGGAAAACATCACACAAGACCACTGTTGCGGTGTCCACAATGCATGCTCTCTACTCCAGGTTAATCGCAGGCGACAGTGAGTTGCGGTAAGTGGAACACATCTGACAGGCCTACGAATAGACCAATGTGCCCTAAGCGTCTGTACACGGTCTGCCTTGAAACTGTCGTACCGATAGCTGAAGAGAGCTGACGAGACAGGTCTGATGCTGTGCTCCGTCTGTTTCTTTTGGCAGTAACTGCTAAATACCGGTCCTCATTCGGCGTTGTAACTCGGGGCCGACCTGTGCTGTAACATCTACTCACATTACCATCATCTTGGGATCGTTGCCAAAGCCTGGAGATGACACTCTGGGCGATTCCAAGTTCCTCGGATACTTCCAGCTGGGTAAGTCCACATTCCAATCGTCCGATAATTCTACCACGTAAAAAATCATCCAAATGCTTCCTTTGTGCCATAACTATGCGGTTATTGCACTGAAAGGCTTTTAAAGCGCTTGTGAACAATTTTACTTCTTTGCCACCATTCCTTATATACCTCTCTCTTACACTCTCGTCATTGTGACGTACTATCCGCGCCATCTGGTGGTTTTCTGTAATTTGCATATTCTTTTTCAAGATGTGTGTGATAATTCTACAGGTGAAATTTTTATTTTAGAGTTCAATTTCTGTGTGATTTTGAATTATCCTTAATTTATGGACATGAGTGTATGTGGAAAATACTCATTACCTCCATTAATATTACCACAAATTCACAACATTATAATTAAACACAGAAATCGCGTTAGGAGACTCTGGCAGAGAACCAAAGACCAGGTATTAAAAGCAGCTTACGACAATGATAGTCATTAAAACTAAAACCTTAATTCACAAATACAATAATTGGACAGACTACACCCAGACTGCAGTACCTCTGTAGCACGGTAGTAGCATTGCAGACACCTCCCATCTTTCAGTGCACCTGACGATGTCGACTACAGCAGAAGCTATAAGGCAGGGATGGGCAAACTACGGCCCGCGGGCCAATTCCGGCCCTCCGGAAGGTTCTATCCGGCCCCAAATAGAATTTTAATTTGCCGGTCGAAGCAAATTAAAAAAATATATATTTATGTATTATATATCCATCTCTTTTTCTACTTTGATTAAATATTTTTTTTTTCCTTTTTTTCAAAGGACTGATTATCTTTCTACTTTCTCTATTTTTTGTTTTACAAAACATAAATTGACGGAAATAGCAAACATAGACAGCTTTCAAACGGTAAAATATAAAAAAGCGGAAGTTATTTGTTAGTTATAGTTGTAGATTGGCGCCAACAAGCGTTATCTTTTTCTCGGGGAGCAAACATATGGGAATCAATATAGGTGAATTAGACGTCACATGTGGCAGACTGCGCATTTTAAGCTCCAGCCAGCGCCTTTTTCTTTTGGCGCGAGTTCTAATATTATTGATTGCGTATAGAAAGATTGCAGACATATAGCATCATAGTGAATAGTGGTGAAATTATTACAAGTAGCGCAGCTAGTACTTGTGGGGATATTTGTAAAATATTTCAAAAATAAAGTATATATATTATTGGTCAATAATATTATAAATATTATGGTAATAATAAATGGTTATTAATATTATAAATATTTTTTAAAATTTTAGAAAAATTTACCTTGACCCGCCAAACCTTTTTTTTTCTTCGAGTTTTGGCCCGCGACCGAAAAATTTGCCCATCCCTGACTTAGATAGCTGTCTTTGAGGCCTTAAGGTAAGCGCTGCACTGAAGTTACACACTTAGCACTACCCAGGGGTCGCGTGTAACTTGAAGATAAGCTCCGGACGCGGAATAACAATGTCCCCGCAGTGCTTTAAGATCATATTAGGCCGGGGCCTACGGTTTAAAGTAGATTCAGAACCGCTACAAACATCCATGGCACCGCCTGGATTATAATTCAAAACCCTGTGGCACCGAGTACCAGAGCGCTAGCCACTCGACCATCAGGCCCCAGTCTAATATGACTGTAGAACGTTGGGCATAGGACTGATGGTCTTACTCCATAAAAAGAAAATATACCCTATCTTGAAATCTGCCGGCAAACTGTTGCACCAATGAAGAACACTTATAGTTCAATAAATGTATGACTTGAGTACAACAATTTCTCAAAATTTTCAGAATCACTTCGTAATATGTTTACGTTTCAACCTTGAGGGGTGTACAGTTTACTAAAACATACATTTTTTGTATTGGAAAGTAGAGTTGGAAGGGACGCTTTGAAGAACTAACACAAAAAAATGAGATATGAAAAAAACCCCCAAAAACATTGTTTATTGACAACATCATTGTAAATTGTTTCTTTTGATTCAATGGTTACAATAAATGCTCATAATTGAGACCACCCACTGTAATATATGCATGGCAAACAAAATAAACAAGGCATTTTACACGAATGTCACAACGTAGTCATCATTTGACTCAACTAGAGTATGTTAAATGAAAACATAGTTGCAAAACCAGAGTAAAAATAAAATAGAATGCACATCGGGGTTGCTAGCCATAGGGCTTGAAATTCTTCATGTGACGGGTATCAACTAGCCCTTTGTGCCTGGCTGTTTGCGAAAAATTCGTTTAAAAAGCGTGTTCCTTTCTAAACGTGTCACTTCCCCCTACATTCCTATGTAAAAAATGTATATTTTAGTAACTTGTACCACCCCTCAAAGTTTGTTCCAAAACCGTTGAATCCCCCTATTTAGATACTACTGAATCCAAAAAGTAAGACCAATTTTAAATTTAAAATTCCCTGGACTTATGAAATTTCAATTTTTTTTTTTTTTTTTGAGGTTGCTGGCACCCCTCCGGGGACACCATTTTGAGTCGATAGAAGAGATTCAACGTGAAGGATTGGTAAAAAAGGTTGGATTGGAAAAAGTTGGCATAAGTGCATTGTGTCCGGAGGGTTTACTTTGAAGGCAATGAAATAAATTTGGAAGAATAAATAAAGAGTTTTTTGAAAAAAAAAATAATTGGTCTTACTTTTTGGGCACAGTAGTATGCTTCTTCTGTTTACTGATGCCATCTAATGATTGCCTTTTGTGTGTTCTTATTTCCGTTCGTGATTGCTTCAGTTTTTCGTGCACTTTTTGGGCACAGTACTATATCGTCTTATAAATAAATTGCCATTTTTAGTAAAACCAATTACAATTTTGCATCGGCTTTTTGGTTTCATACTTTCCCATTCAAGAAAGAGTCCGGATTAAACCGGAATCCGACGTCTTTTAACGCATGCGCGTATAAATATTTATTAAACTTTACTGCTTCCCATACGTCACAACAATGGGCCGTTAAATGGAAATGCCCTAAACGGCGCTTAGGAAAAGCGTCGCGCGCAGTCTTTGACTTCATGAATTCGGAATTCAAGTATTGTTCTTCTAATCCGTTTGCCACGGGAAATAAAACTTTTAAATGGCTTTTTGGAAATCCTTGAAAAGAAAAGCCCATGTTAAATAAAATTGTATACATATATTTTTTCCTTTTTAGAGTTATGAATAGATTTTTCTGACAATAAGAGAGATATTTTTTAAAATTCATTTCTAAAAATGTATCAAAGGCTGAAAATTGGGGGAAAAAAAAAAACAATAATTTCGCAAATTTATAGCAATTTCTTTTAGTTTTCCACAAGTCTTTTAAAAAGTATATTTTGCAATTTATGAACAGGAAGTTATTTCACGCAAAAGAATTTGGTACTTCAAGCTTCCATGGGCGGATTAACAAATTGAAGTAAACAATTGCAATCCTCTTCCCAAAAATTTTTAAATGATGAATTTAAAAAAATCAAATTATCTTATCTTATAGCTTTTTACAAAACAGGGGGAGGGGGATTAAGAAAAAGAATTCGGTTTTCGTGGAATTATTTGCTTAAACAATTTCAAGTGATAAGTGTACCAAAAGCAAACACAATCCTATTAGTCACTTTAGTATCTTTCAAAGTGACGCAAGCGGTATTATCTTGTTAAATTTTTTACACTATCAATAATTTAATAATTATCATAATTGTGTATTCATATGTTCCGTATAGTATCCTTTAACATTATTTAGACATATAATTGTAATTAATTTTTTGAAACGTTTATTTTTTAACTTAAAAAATAAACTTTTAAATTTAATATACCTTTATAACAATTTACTTGTTAATCTACCTTTATAACCTTTATAAGACATATTGAAATAATAATTCAACCTTGTTTCAATTTCTTCATCTTTTTTTAACTTAAAAATGAAGTTTCTTATATTTTTTTACACTTTTTAACAGCTTTTTTTATGAAATTGGTAAAATTTTGAGAAGAAAAAAACAACACTTCAATTTTTAATCACTTTTAGCAAAGTCGGTATTCATAGAATATTTAGAGCATGAGATACCAGGAAAATATATTATTTCACTCTGCGATTGGGACTTGCTTCAGCAATACACAATTAATACTGATTCTATTGCTATATTGCGTAAGTCCAGGTTACTTTAGACTGCCTAGCCCTAAGGCACACGGTACATCAGATCAGCATCCCTATCAAAAATAACAAGAACTTCCTGAAATACCGTTCGCACAATCCGTCCATCCCATGGGTCCAACAAGGACCATAAACACGAAAAATTTTGAATAGCCTATTAATTGACTGGAAGATCTGTCCAATCCACCAACTACTTTTCTTTTTTTTTTTTTTTTTTTTTTTTGTTTTCTCTCTCTCTCTCTCTCTTTTTTTTAACACACATAAAATACATAAAAGAAAAGCAGTGTAAAACTCCCGAAGCATAAACAGCTTTTACAAAAGATGAGAAAAATAAGAAAAGTAAGAAAAACAGATGTAAAGAAGAACAAAATATATACATATATACAGAAGAGTCATAAGTCGCTTTATAGTTCTTCAAGAGCCATTTCAAGTTGCTTCTTCAAAATTTCTGTAATTGTCTTCCTGAAGTCTTTCCGATGAAGTAGTTGTCTCAAAGGTCATCTCTGCAAAGTCCTTTGGATAGCCTTTCCTTCTGAGCTCTGTCCATAGCTTGCATTTCTACACCAGATGGTAGCGGGTCTCTTCTTTTTTTCTTCACAAACACATTTGCTAGATTTATTAAAAATCTATTTTGATAAGTTGCAAATGATCCATGGGACGTGAGGATCTGATTAAGGAAAAATCACCGCAGATTCTCTTCTTGTTAATCTGTGGAAATATTGCAAATAAATTTCGAGCTTTTAAAGAAGTGTTCCAATTTGCCTGCCATTCTTTATCAATCAAAATAGATAATTTTTCTTAATCTGAGATGGTGAATATCTAATGGAAGAATCAATAATAACTTTCTCCGTTGCTTTCTTCGCATAGAAGTCAGCCAACTAATTTCCTTTGAAACCCTTTTGTGGGCTCTAATCCATCCAAAGAAAATTTTGTTTTTAAAATGTCTAATTTTATCTTTCAGCTCGTGGATGGCCGCTTCTTCATTATTTAAATTATTTATCGCTTCCAGTACAGATTTCGAATCGGACACTATGATCATGTTGAAACATTTATTGTTTATAGTGTATTCCACCGCATCTTTAATCACCAACAATTCTGCATTAAATACTGTGGCATGATCGCTTATTCTTTTTTGATGAACAAAATGTTCTTCACCATTAATAAAATGCACAAATGCATAGCCAGTTTTATTTTCCCTATTCGATCCATCTGTAAAAATAGTATTGTTGTAATTTCCTGAAAAACATTTTCCAATATTGCGTAAATAAGACCAAGTGATTTACTACAAACAATTGCATTGTCGTGCGAAAGCAGCAGAAAAAGAAATCGACCCCCTCATTTTTTCTCAGCAAATTCAATCTTCGTATTATTAATTGAGAAACACATAGGATCAGTCTATATTGATTGTTTAAGAGAAATACTGTCTTCCAAAGATAGAATTTACCTATTATCTATAGGGACCT
Organism: Caerostris extrusa; assembly: GCA_021605095.1. Lineage (NCBI taxonomy): Eukaryota > Metazoa > Arthropoda > Arachnida > Araneae > Araneidae > Caerostris > Caerostris extrusa. The sequence continues at coordinate 85,918 of BPLR01000697.1, forward strand.
AAGAGGCATTCCCATTCCATTGCAGTAAGGAAGAAGATAGATCGGAAATGAACTTGGCAACATCACAAGCTTTATAAACGCGACTACCAAATTTAATTGTATGATCAGGACTAACTTACCCCAAAATCTGGAAAAACTGGATCAAACTATGCTCTTTATAAAAGGAACTACAACTCCTACTGAATCGCCCACTATCACTACAACAATCCCTCCAGAGAAGAAAAGAGAAATCAACCAACACTCACCACTCAGCCACACTCAATGGAAGTTGAAAAAAAAAAATTAAATGTCATTTCAATCTGAGAAGTATCATTCCAGAACTCTTCAGGAGGGATTCACCACCGCAAATAAATATCTCATAATTAAACCTAAAGAAGGAACCACGCATATCAAATATCTACCAAATCAAAGAGAAAACACCTTTACTTTATTAGATGAACAACGCTGAATCCACTACTGAAGTTCCACAACGAAAGACTCGTTAGCCTCCCTTCTTCATTATCTCAGATAAAGACAGGGTGGAGACTTTTAAACTCTTAACTCGAAGCCTGAAATCATCTCTCCTAAGTGGACAATTTCCAAAAACTAATTGTTGATGAGGAAGCGGATTGTTATTTCCCTCAAGACTACACTGTGTAACATCTCGGCCTACTATGCTAGACGTATAACGGCTTCAAAAAGATGACCAGTTTCAAGTTCATTGGGAACATTTTAAATTTTATTTACAAACATTATGATATATATATATAGAACTGGCTTAATATATTATTTACAAAAAGTGAAAATTAAAGATATAAATTTGATTCACACGTGCAGTTCACTCCAAGGTCGGACATTTTCAGAGTTCTCAGTCTACGATGAACCTAACGCACCTGGTTTGCGGCAGACCTTAATTATTACAAGGTGTGATGCACGAAACCACAAGGGGTTCACTTTGTAAACAGGCGAAATCTCCTGTCTGTTTAGTCACTTTACAACAAAAAAAAAAAAAACACTTCTTGGTCCACCTGTCGCAGAACATTTCTTTCGATCCTTTTTTAAAAAAAAAAAAACCTTTAAGAAAATCAATCGAGAGGGGGACATCTTCCCTCACTTCTCATTGGAGTGGACACTTCTTCAGCCCATAATCTATCACCATTCATGATGCAAACAATTTATGACGTCGTCCATATCCCATCTATAATTGTTTCGAGCTATGAAGATTGTTGATGTATCATTATCCACGACACTGATTATCTGCTGTCAGATTTGAGTGATAAATTGATATTATGCACTTGTTAAAGAATATACATTCCTTTCCACTGGGAATAGAAATTCCATATCTTTTCTTGTGGAAAAAATGCTACAACTGATAAATGAAAAAATAACTTTCAAATTTTTCTACCTCAGAGGAGACCAATACCTAATAACAACCAGAAGAATTCCTTTTTGCACTAATCAACAAGAAATTAAGATAACCATCAGCCATAACAATTTCGAAATCAATTAACTTACGGAAACCAGAAACAAATGACCGATAAAAAAACAACCCTCCTAGGTACCCGTATTTCGATTGAAAACTACAGAGCAACTCTGTTCCCCATCGGTGAAAAGGTTACAGATTTTTAAGCAGCGATGCCTATTATCTAAACCAGGTGTGGCCAACACAAATGATCCCTTCGGATCACTCTGAAATGCATCCTAACTCCGCGGGCCGCATATAAAATCATGTACCCCCTATTAGATTTAGACCCACTATAGACATTGTTTGGAGTGAAAAATTGAAACATAATGAGTTATTATTTTTGTGTTTACTATTATTCTTGCATGTAAACATAGATAATATAATAATAATGATACTAAATGCACGTTGTAAAGAAATATGTAATACTAAAAATGAAAGATAAATATATATAAATATAAAAGAAATAAAAAAAAATGAAATCATTAAATAAATATATCATAAATAATTTATATTGATAATATTGATCATAATCATTAAATCGCACTGGTAAAAATATTATACTAGGGCGATAATAACAAATATCGCACTAGTAATAATATTTATTTTACTAGTGCGATATTTGTATCTCCACCCTTTCACTTAGCGTTTGCAAATAGATCTCAATTTGGGTATTTGCACATCGTAATTTGTGTTGCAGATTTGCGTCCGTTATGTTTGAGCGTGTTTTATGTTCGATTGTGCACGATTCGCAGGTGTAAGTTGAACCAAAAGCGCTAACAAATTGAACTGAGAGTCTGGTTTGCTGTGCTATAAGCAATCAAATATGCGCATCTAGGGATGGTCACTGCAGTTACTTAAAGTGAAATATAGAATATGACCTGTTGGAACATATATAACAGGATGTTCCAAGTTGTGCACATCATATTCGCAGTTCGCAAATTATAATTTAATTATTCTGTGAACTCATAACTGTAAACTCATAAATTAAACAGTCAATATCTGTCATATATTCGCAAGAATATTATTTTAAAATCAAAGTTAATTTTTCTTTAAATTTCTACAGTTCATTTTTGAATATATGGATGCACACATAATGTGTTTTTCAATACATTGGTCTCCACTACTTTAGCCATTATAAAATAAATATATTTTGTAAAAGGGTGGTAAATCTCAAGGGCCATAAAAAATATTCAAGGCGGGCCGCATGCAGGTTGGCCACCTCTGTTTTAAACGGCTCTTAAATTGTAACAATAAAATAATCCAACAAATAATCTAAATGTTTTGTTCCAACCTGCTTTTATATTCTTCTTTCTCCAACGTAAAATACGTTTTTAGAAATGTATATTGCAGTGTATTATGTTAACGTTAATTGAAAAGGTTTTTCGAAATAACTTTCTAACTGTCATTAATTTTAACATGAAGTGAAATGGTTATTATTTGAAGTTGAAGCAGATTTGGTAATTAAAAGAGCTGTTTAATTCACCGCAGTAAATGTTGCTGCACATTTCATTTATGACAGAGATTATTACCCTTTTTTTTTCCCCATGAACTCGTTTCGCCAGTAAGGAAAAGAGGCCACGGACTTCGTTCTCAAAATTACATTTTTAAATGCACGAAATAAAATTACAAAGAAAATCAATTAATAAGAAATTCTACCTGATGCATTTAATTTTTAAATAATAATATAAGGTATTATAGAACATATAAAATTTAAAATTTTATTAATAAAAGTTTTGGAAATATTAATATTTTATTTGGATTGTCGCTCTACGGTCATTTTGTGCACACTTTAAGATAATAGACCGGGATCTACAGTTTAAAGTAGATTACGAACCACCAACAAACATCCATGCCACCGCCAGAACACTATCAAACTATCCAAGGCCGCTATTTTGTTTGGAAGATAGAGATTTAAGAGAGGGATAATCCTTATACAGGAATAATCTTTATAATCTCAATATTTTTTTATCTCTTTAATTTTTATTTCTCTATAGGGATTACAAGGGCCCTGATGACTGAGTGACTAGCGTTCTGGTGCTAGTTGCCACAGGTTTCGAGTTCGCGTTCCGGCGGTGCCATCGATACTTGTAGTGATTCGCAATTCACTTTAAACTGTAGGTCCCGGCCTAATATGACCGTAGAGCGTTACAGAACGCAGTCAGACTTCTCACCCACATCATTCCCAAACTGTATAGGGGCAACTCGCTCTATGTACAGTGATGCGGTGTGGTGTTCTAAGAAAATTGTACCTATTGTACTAAGTCTCTGGCTCTCGGTACCACAGGTTTCCGGTTCGAGTCCCGGCGGTGCCATGGATGTTTGTAATGGTTCGGAATCCACTTTAAACCGTAGGTCCCTGTCCTAATAGGATCGTAGAACGTTGCGGGGGCAGACGTTACTCCGTGTCCGTGGCTTATCTTCAAGTTACACGAGCTCCCTGAGTAATGCAAAGTGAGTAACGTCTGTGCAGCGCTTGCCTTAAGGCATGCCAAGTGGTCCAAGTGTTTGCCAGCTGCATTAGAAAAAAAAAAAATTGTACTAAGTGTTATTAACATTAAGGAAATTGTACTGTCTTTCAGCATTGTTAACATTAAAAATTCCAGCATAATGTTAAATTCTTAATAGGGCTGCACTTAAATTGTTTTGCATCTAAAGTAATTTCACCTTTCAGCAACCTTTTCATTTGATGCATCAGAATTGAATAATTGCTTCTTGAATTCTCTTTTTCAACTTACTTTTACAATGGGTTGTAGCATTTTGTTCCCAGGAGACAGTAATGTATATTCTTTAACAAGTATATAATAACAAACCATCACTCAAATTTGTCAACAGAGGAGCAGTGTTGTGGATATTAATATTACATGCAATTAATGTTTTGTACTAATGAGAACAACTTGTCACTCAAATCTGATAGCAGATAATCAGCGTATGGATAATAGGACCTCATGAAATTAGCGATTGTCTGTTCGACCTTCACAGGTCGAACTTCATAAGGTCTAATATAGGCACAGACGTTACAGGGTTGATATTGAAATGAAATTAAAAAAAAATTAACAATCGATTTCAATCTACTGATGAAATTAGAAAAACAGTTAATCTTCGTAATTTTATTAATCTAAAAATTGAAAGATGTGTCAAAACAAATGACAGATGTCACGAAACATTGATTGAAGTATTCACAATTTTCACTACAATGTAACTTAATGTATTGGAGACAGAGGAAGTATACGATTTCGAGAATACAAAATAACATTCAAAGAAAATAAAATGTTCCAGTAATCATTTTTGACGTTACAGTGATGGAAAGATGATGACAGTATATTTACAATAAAGAATATTAAATAAGAGCCTTAAAAACTGGGAATGCAACATGGTTAAAATTGATGCACAAGTACAGTTCATCCTTTAATCTGAGTGCTTTGTTGGTGGTAACTACCTCTACATTTGGAAATGTGGGAGTGAGTTATGCTGCGTTGCTTAAATGGGCTGAGATAGTGTATATTCCAATGAGAAGTGAGGAAAGTTGACCCCTTTCTTGACGGATTTTCTTAAAGAGAATTTTTTTTTTGGTGAAATAAAAGACAGGGGTAGGTCTAATATAGGCCTAGATGTTACCGGGTTGATGTTGAAATTAACAATTGATTTCGATCTTCTGATGAAAATAGAAAAACAGTTATTATTATTAATATTTTATTAATCTAAAAATTGGAAGATGTCAAAACAAATGACATAAGAAACATTTATTTTGAATGAAGGATTCGAAATTTTGAGTTACAACTCAACTTAGTGTATATGAGACAGGGGAAGTACAAGATTTCGAGAATATAAAATAGAATTCAAAGAAAGTAAAATGTTCCAGTAATCATTTTTGACGTTACAGTGACGGAAAGATGATGACAGTATTTTTACAATAAAGAGTCTTAAAAACTGGGAAAGCAACATGGTTAAAAATTAATATACAAGTACAGTTCATGTACATGCTGTTGGGGGTATTACCGTTACATTTGGAAATATGGGAGTGAGTTATGCTGCGTTGCTTAAATGGGCTGAGATAGGGTTTACTCCAGTGAGCAGTGAGGAAAGTTGACCCCCTTCTTGACGGATTTTCTTAAAGTGACGCTTTTGGTGAAAACAAAGGGAGAGTTCTGCAATAAGAAGTGTTGTTTTTCTCTTTTTGTCTGAAGTGACTGAATAGGCCGAGATTTTGCCTGTTTTCAAAGTGAGTCCCTTGTGGTTTCGTGTATAAGGAGATAATTAAGGTCTGCCAGACCTGGATTCGACGTAGAGTCGAGAACTCTGAAAAATCTCGAACTCGGGTGAACTACACTTGTGAACCAAATTATCTTGTATTTTCATTTTTTACGTAAATAGAGTTCTGTTTATATATATATATATATATTTATATTTTATTTTTTATATATGTATATATTTTTATATTTTTATATTTATATATATATAAATATATTATAGTATATATATTTTTTACGTAAGTAGAGTTCTGTATATATATATATATACAGAACTCTACTTACGTAAAATGAAGAATATTTGATTAGAAACATTATATATATATATTTATAATGTTTGTAAATAAAAAATTAAAGTGTTCCCATGAACCTGAAAATTCCCCAAAACCATTAATTACTTATTTCCTTTTCCTTATTTCCACTATTCATTTTTGCCACTACTTACGCCACTATTCATTTTTGAAGTTTCATGATTGAATGATGATGCTACTATTTTACAATAAAGAGCATTAACGTAAGATAAAACACAAATAAGAACCTTTAAAATTGAGAAAGCAGTATGATTAAAATTGATATACAAGTACAGTGCTTTGTTGGTGGTGCTACCGCTACATTTGGTGATGTATGAATGAGTTATGCTACGTTGCTTAAATTGTATTAAAACCGGCAATCCATCTGGTGAGAAAGGGACAGCGGCATTCAAATGCAAATCGGACAGGGGTTGACCGGAGAGAACCGGTCTTGGAAACGGCCGCTTTGTTTCGCCATTTAGCAGCCCTTCCTTTTGTCTCCAGGACGGCCGGGTGTGAATTACACCGGGATCCACTCGTTTAAATAAGGATTTTACAATGAAGCACTCTCTCGCCCATTGTCGCCCGCGAACAATCGCTTCGTTTGTCATTCCACTCTGATAACATAACAATCCACTCCGACTCACTCGCCCAAGTTTATGTATCCGGTGAAACGGAACATGCAATATTTATTCCTTAGTTTTTTTGTTGAGGGGTAAATAAGAAAAGAAGGAAATTAAAATTCATAATATTAGTAGTTTCACATTATTCGCGTTGCTTTGTAGTTAGAGTCAGTAACTGGAATCAGGCGGCAAACGGATGAATGGAATCTTGTAATATATAATGTTATGTAAAAATAAAAATAAAGATTACGCGCGCATACACACACACACACACACACACACACACACACACACACACACACATATAAGTTTATTGTAAAAATGCAGTGGAACATGTTATAATTACCAGCAATTCAAATATACCAGCAAACAAATTACCAGCGACACCAGCATACAAATTAAAAATAGCAGTCCATTATAAAAAGGCAATGGAACTCATTGTAATTGGCAGCAAATCAAAATACCAGCAAACAAATTATCAGTGACACCAAAATAAAATTTAAAAAATGTTAATGATAAAATTGCAATGGAACTCCTTCTAATTAGCAGCAATTTAAATATGCCAGCAAACATATTAAAAATAACAATATTTCTGTTAATATAGATATATATACATGTATACTACATGCGTAACTAGATTTCCGGGTTTCACACGCAGATAACGCTAATGGCACATGTAGTGACATCCATTTCTGAAGTTGCGTTTTTTTTTTTTATAGATTAGACATCCGTTAACAATAATCTGTCCTAATACCCACTCATATCGCAACGCAATTTTTTGAACAACAAAGATGTCGAATATTGTGCCTTCGTTTCTGTTTTATCTTAAAAATAAATGAAAAAGTGCAGCTGAATCACGTCGCTTTCTTGAGAAGGCCTATTGCGAACATGACCATCAAAAACTACCCAATAAGATTGGTTGAAACGATTCAAAAGTGACGATTTCGACACTGTGGACAAGGTGCAGTCCCGATGATAAGCTGCTAAAACCTGCCGAAACTGTTAATGGGCATCACTACCGATAACAACTAATCAATTTGAACCATGTCTTGCTAAAAAAACTACTAAAATGAAACATAATATACAGAGCGATATTACAATAGTTGAATAAATGTTTTTGATATATATAATATTTAATTAGATTGGTAACAAACTTCAAAAGTGATAAGTTTTATTATAGCTGTTTTTATATCCATATATAAAAATGACTGCTTTATGAATATATGTTGCTCTAAATTCACTGGTGCATCTTAATGCGTTATAGCAATCATCAATTGTTGATAATCATTTTGTTGAATAAATTTTGAAATAAAATATGTTTTGAGCAAAAATTAAGTAGATAGTGTATCCTGCTTCTTGGCTAACACATATTGACAAAGAATAGAATCACGAGACAATAAAATAGAAAAACATTACTAAAAGTATTTTTCAAATATTAGAATGTTTACTTTTCTTATGAAACTGTTCCATGTTCTAATCTTTCATTATATTCTAAAAATATTTCAATAAAAATCACTAATTGTGTTTTAAAAATAAAATGAATTTGATTCTATTCATTTCAGAAAGTATGATATGAAAGTATGATATCCGATTTATAAAAAGAATGCCCGACTTCGGGGCAATATTATGGCTTAGGTTCAATCCGGTGGAGGTTTTGTTGTAGACATTGTTTCAAAAACGATGTTCAACATCTTGCCTCCTTAGTTGGACTACATGGTGAGCGTTTTTCCTGGTTTTCTCCCATACGATACACAAATGCTTGATACTCCCAGCTTTGCCCTCCTTCTTCAGCGACACGGGAGCCAAGTCAGACTTCTACCTACTGGTGTTCCATCACAATAGAAGTTGCTCCCTTTCCTTCTATCCATCAGTAGACTACTCAAGGGATATCCGTCCTCCCTGCAGGACATTGAGGATTAAATACAACACACAAAATTAAAAATAAACAAGCAAAGAATCTAAATTCTGGAATTCTACGTTTCAAACTGGTGTCATGAACTTAGAACCTTACACGTGCAGGCACTAAAGAAATAAAAAAAAAATTTTTTCAATAATAGATAAATATCTTTGTAAGAGAGTTTAACATGGAATAATAATCACGATAAAAGAAATCACTTATTATTCTCGATAAATGAGTCTTCGATTCCAATCTGAATCGATAAAAGAGAAATCAAGTGTTTTTCTTTTGTCCTCATCTGTCTCCGTGGGACAAGGGACGGATACCAGCGTGAAGATTGTTTGCCGAACGATAATGTCTGGCCTGACCTCGTTAGAACTTCCCAATTGTGTGGTGAAAACTAAACCGAACCACTTCAAAATGTTTTGAAGGGGTCTTCTAAGCCTATTGTTTACCAAGTGATAACAATTAAATACAAAACTGACTCTTTTTATCGAAATTTTGAGCCAAATCTGGGCTTGTTTGTTACTCCCAATGCAATAATATAATTTTTTATAATTCCCTTTTCAATAGAAAATATAACTATGTATTTGTAACCATTTATCTTTTAAAGAAATTTTTAGGAATTCTCCCTCAGAAGATACCAATCGCCAAAATCTTGTTCTAGTAACCAAACTGGAGATCGCCAAGAGATTATAAATGGTACAACATGGCGTAATTTTTCTCAGCATAGACAACAACAAATTATTCTTATAATTAGAAAATATGAATTTATTATGTGATATTAATGTAGGGAGAGGTTAATTGAATGCCCCATTTATTTTATTTAAAGAAAGACTTAATCAAAATAGTGTAGAGAGAATTCACTATTTTTACAATATTCCAATTGTTTACAATTGTAATATTTTGTGAAAAAAATTCTGTAATAGTTTAAAATGTAAATCATTTATGGGTACCAACTCAAAATTCTCTTTACACTATTTTGGAGTTGGTACCCATAAAAGATTTAATTAATGTTGAAGCAGTAGATTGGCATGATGAAACCAGTTTTATATTAACTTACTTCGAAAAGTCCATGGAATAAGTAGTAGTTTTTCACAAATATGGGTACATGTTTTTAATTTTATTCTCGTAAAAGCAAAAGCTCTAAAGTAAATGTTTCCATAAAAGGACAAAACGTCCAAATAAAGCTATCAAAATATTTTCTTCTTCTTTTTAACCATCATTGAATGCTAATGATATTAAATGAGAATTAATGTTAAGCAACCGTTATGAATATCCTAAAACTGCTACTTAACGGCCTTAAGAAGTCATAAAACTCATTAATACAATTTTTACAGTTTCTTCTGGCGTCAGGAAAGCTTTTCTGAGTGAAATCAACAATAAAATTTATGTCAATTTCATTGATGTTTGTTTTAAGTGGTAAAAACTGGACCGATTTTGGTGGCAGAACTTTCACTGCTTGTGTTTGACTTTATTATTATTATCATTATTGTTTTTATACCAGCAGAATGTCAGGATCTTTATTATTGAATGTCCAGCCTAGTTTACATTAGTCAATAAGAAATTGAATCCATTGCTATTTATCTCTTTAAACGTGTGGAATGCAACAAATTTTCATGAGCTTGATTTAAGAGTTTCAATATCCAGATAATAATAACTGTTTTAGAATAAAGATAGACCGTTAGCATACCAGATTCTTCAGATTTTACGAGAGCGGGATGTTTTAAACAACAATAAATAATGCTTGTTGATATCGGGTGGCCGTTAATGATTTCGACGAGACAAACTGATCTCTATAAATAACATATCTTCAACGTATTTAACGAATATCTAATATGTTGTTGACATTTTAGAGACTCATTCAGTAAATGTACATGGTGTCAAGGACAGAAGTTGCTTTGGGTGATAAATTGAGTAAAATTTCATGTAAATCAGCAATGCAAAGATTTTGGGATGTTATATTCGATGCCCATTTTACTTAAAATATATTATTAGTAATTTTTATGATACATATTTAGATTTTAATAAAAGGGGGACATGACATAGTTTCATAAGAAAGTTTTTTTTCCTTTCTAATGCAGCTGGCAAACACTTAGACAGCTTGGTCTTGGATGCCTTAAGGCAAGCACTGCACAGACATACTCACTTTGCATTACCCCAAGGGGCGCGTGTAACTTAAAGATAAGCCACGGACGCGGAGTAACAATGCCCCCGAAACGCTCTACGATCCTATTAGACCGGGACCTACAGTTTAAAGTGGTTTCCGAACCACTACAAACATTCATGGCACCGCCGGGACTCGAACCCGAAACCTGTGGTACCGAGCGCCACAGCGCTAGTCACTCGGCCATTCAGGCCCCGTTTCATAAGAAAATAAACCATTAAATATTACAAAAAGTATTTTGTGAACAGATTTCTATTTTATTACAGATTAAAAGATCAGAGAATGTCCCTGTCTAAAAGCGACGTCCAGACTAGAGTGCAAGACAAGCGAGTCGTTGTCAGGAAACTAATTATAAACCTATTTGCCTCAGTGGGGCCTGATAGCCAATTGGCTAGTGCTCTGGTCATTGTTACCCCAGCCTTCATGTTCGAATCCTGGCGGGGGCATGAGTTTTTATTAGTGGTTCGGAATCCACAATACATTATTGGTCCCAGTCTGATTTGTCCAAAGTGTGTAGAAAATGGCCGTGGAGTGATAAACCAAACCAGTGTGGACAGAACCCTCGGATATGCATGTCAAAGAAGGCTGCAGAATTATTTATTCATGGAAATTTTATCTCATCGTCGTAAAAAAATTCATACTCTTACAATTTGAATATTATTTTTATATGAGACAAATATGATAAATTTTAAATTGTCTGTAGTCTATTAAACTGATCTCTATAAAAAATATCTTCAACGTATTTAGCGAACATCTGATGTGTTGTTGACTTTAAGTGACTCCTTCAGCAAAATTGAAAAATAAAAGTACACATCCTCATGGGCAGAAGGTGATTTGGGTGATAATTAGGGTAAAATTTCATGCAAATCAGCGATGCAAAGATTTAGGGATGTTTTATTCGGTGTCCATTTTACTTAAAATTTATTAGTAGTAATTTTTATGAAATATCTTTAGATTTTTTCATGAAAGAATTTTTTTCCTTTTTACTAAAAAAATTAATATTCATTAACAATAAAAAAATATACATACTCGTATCTGATAGTCAAAATTAATCTATCTTTGAGATTAATGCTTTTTTCATAGTTTGTACCTTTTTCTTCGTATATTTGGTCCTACCAAAGATAATCAAGCTACTGAGTAATGATCTGAAAAAAATTAAAATAATTATCAACATCGTTTAATTGCATTTTTTAAAATTAAATTTGAAGTTTCTCTATTTTTGTTTTCGTAGATCAGACGAATATATGATCTTCTTCGACTTTGAGTGGTCTGATAACCAATTGACTAGCGTTCTGGTCTTTGGTACAGGTTTCAGGCTCGAATCCTAGCAGTGGCATGGATGTTTGTGATTGTTTCGGAACCCATGTTAAACTGTAGGTCCCGGTCTAATTGGCCTAAAGCATGAAAAAAATTACCTTAGAATGATAAACCAAGCTAAGTCAATCTAATTTTTAAAACAAACCAGTTCTTTCCATGCTTCTTCTGCGTCTCTATAATGCTGTGCCCAAAAAGTAAGACCAATTTTTTTTTCAAAAACTCTTCATTTATTCATTCAAATTTATTTCATTGCCTTCAAAGTAATCCCCTCCGGACACAATTCACTTATGCCAACTTTTTTTCCAATCCTCAATGCATGCTAAAAGTCATCGGCAGGGATGGCCTTCAAACCCTGCGCTGACGTTGAATCTTTTCAATCGACACAAAACAATGCCCCCATAGTGCTCTTTTGAGTTTAGGGAATAGCCAGAAGTCGTCCGGTGTGAATACGTTTTTGTGGAATGATATGCGTTTCATTTTTGGCGAAAAGATCTCGAAGAATTAATGTAGTGTGAGCTGGCGCATTCACTGTTTTCGGTACCAATCGAGATTTGGCGCGTTTGAGGCCCAAAATGGAATTGACCGATCCTTTTGAAATTACAACATCATCAGCAAGGCCTCTAATTGTAAATCGACAGTTTGCAAGCACCAAATCTTTAATTTTTTGGACGTGAGCTTCGTCGGTTGAAGTGGATGGTCGACGAGGCCACTTCGTGTTCAACGCGTTCTCTGCCTTCTTTGAACTATTTATACCACTTGTAAACATTTCTTTCCGATATAGGAATGCTCACCGAATGATTTCTGCAACTTTTATACGTTTCCGCAAACAAAATTTAATGCAAGTTCTTTGCTCAATTAATTCCGTCATTTCAAAAATCACCGGAATCAGTCGCCGTCCCGCGAAGCCAAGCGTAACTCAAACACTAATGAATATTTCGACGTCACATTTCACACAGATGTCAAGGACAGTGCCAGTAATCTGAAAAAGAAAGAAAAAATTGAAATTCCATAAGCCCCGGGAATTTTAAATTGAAAATTAGTCTTACTTTTTGGACACAGTAGTATGTTGTGAAGACAGTCTTAGGAAGACAAACAAGATAAAAGCGATGGCCACTGATGAATGAGCAACTCTTGTTCGGGAAGGAAGGTGATAGGATCGAGGAGGAATGTGAGAATTCAGGAGGTTGGCTTAAAGAAATTCGCCAGGATTCAGAAGGTCGGGTTTGAGAGGATTAAGGAGGTTGGAATTTATATTTCAAGGTTTGGTCTGCCGCTATACGGTCATTTTTTGCACACTTGGTGTAGGCTAATTATACCTACCTAAAGTTTAACGTGGATTCCGAAGCATTAAAAAGCATCCACGCCACCGCCAGGATTCGTAAATGAAGCACTAAAGGCCAGAGCCCAAGCTAATTGGCCACCAGGCCTCACTTACTTCAATGTGTTGAAGCCATTTTCATTGATGCCGTTCGATAAGACATGTTGGTGTTTCATATTGATTTGTTTTAATGTTTAATTTATATATAAATAATCGACATTGGCTTGTTCAAGTTTTTATATTGGAGTTATTCACCCGACTCCAAGCATAAAAAAGACTCGTTAATCTTTAATTTATCATTCTTGCTTGCCCATTGTTCGTATTTCCTTTTGTGTTGTATTCAAACGGGCTATTTTCGTTCACGTGTTATAAGTCGCTTACTTCGGTCCCCCTACTTGCCATTACATTATTGACAGACATTTTCAGAAACATCCTGCTTTAAAAAGAAGTGAAATAGGTATAAGTTACAGAATTTTCGAGAATTTTTTTCGTACATCTCGTTGCCAAATTACAGAGAGTCTATGCAACCCATTTCCTTTAAAAATCTGTGCATCCTCGATGTGAACATTCAAAAGTTTCAATGTTTTTTTTTTTTTTTCGTTCTTACATCTTCAGATGTGTTATTGTTAGGAAATAGATAAAATCTGTTTTGAACCTCTTTTATAGCTCACAAAGTTATCTATACTTCTCTATTAAGTTATCTATATCTATTTGGCTTAGGAACTGGCTTATAAGGTTTCAAACTGAAGTCCCCAATTAAGTAGCATAAGACATAATATGCCCTCTACTTGTGTACAGAACAAAATACTCACAAAAAACATTAAAACAATACAACTAATAAAATGGAATGCTAATTAGATACATTCAATAGTTGGAGTTTACTAAAATAATAAGTACCTAATAAGATATTCTAGTGTGTAGTTGGCAACGAGAGTGTTTGGCATTTGTGTAGTTGGAATCGAGTGTAGTTGGCATTCGAGTGTAGTTGGCATTAGAGTGTGTAGTTGGTATCGAGTGTAGTTGGTATCGAGTGTAGTTGGTATCGAGTGTAGTTGGTATCGAGTGTAGTTGGTATTCTAGTGTGTAGGCGGTATCGAATGTAGTTGGCATTCGAGTTTGTAACTAGTATCGAGTGTAGTAAAAGAATGTGATTACGATTTTGTAGTTTTATTAGATTTTAATAAAAATCTTGTATTATGAGTCGTAGAGACGAAAGTTCTGCGTGGCCCCCTCCCAAAAAAAAGAAAAAAAAAATGCTATGTAATAAGACTCTAACAGATGATGAAACTACAAATATGCTAGCTGAGCTTTCAGAAGAGTACGAGTGATGCTAGTTATGAAGAATCCATTCCTCCTCAAGGTTTTCAGCAATATCATTATAACAACTTTTATAATAATTTTTATATATTAAATACTTGTTAGTGTTAAATAATCATTCAACAAATAATATAAAAAATTTTTTTTTTGAAGTCAATTCCTACTTTTTTTTTTTCATTATATTGAAGAAAAGTCCTTTACAAATAAAGTTGAAATTTTCCTCTTACATCTGGCGCCATCAGTTGGTAGATATATGCAACTTAAATCTAAAAAAAACTGAAATTAATTAATTAAATTTAATTACTGAATTAATATTTGAAAAAAACTGTATTAACATCCAGTGTCATCCACTACAAGTTTAAAAATAATGTATTTGAACTTGAGTGGACGAATAAAAAGTATTTTATGAACGATTGAAAATTTGATCAAGATATATATAGGGAGAGTGTGAACTAATAGTATTAATTGAAAAAGAATGCACTTTGTCACTTATTTTAATAATTTTGTTTCCTTTTACACATCACGCGCAGGTGCGATACTTAAAAATGAAACAAAATTAACAGGTGAGCTGAATTATTATAAATATTTCCTGCATTTAATCTTTGAAGATGCACTGTCTGGTTGATGTAGACTACTATAAAAATGGGAAGCCAATGCCATGCGCTTTCAATCTGTGGTAAGAATCGTGAAATTCTGAAACCGTAGAAATCATTTTGTACCGAAGTAACACAATGGGCTTCCATTCAGAGAAAAGGCTCGTAGGGCAATAATCGTGACCATTAGTGGCCATTCATGGCAGACGGGATGGCTGTTTAAAAGAAAGAAGCAGTATTTTGCCAAAAATACATTCTTTCATCGTTTTCTCCAATGATTTCGTAGCGGCTACGGCATTTTTCAATGCCATTTCCAAAGATTTGAATAACTTATCAGAAATGAATGAAAACAATTTTCATTGAGAAACTAAATTTATCGAAATTCGATTTAATAAAACATCATATTATTTTTTTCTGCTTAAAATATATTTCAAATTTTTTTATGATATATATATATATAATACAGGGGGATTATAAGATTATAACTTAAGTCCCACTTTCAAAATGCTGTAGAAAAAGAATCACGCGTCACAATGAATTCAAATTTGAACTGAAGATACTTGAAGGAGGAAACGGTATGGCATTAAAAAAGTACCAAAAAAAGTTTCACCGATTTTTCATCCAATTTGGTATGGCCTTGTTATGGTGGATGGGCTTTCCACTAACAGTGTCACAATTGAGGAATGACTTGGAAGTCATTTTTTCCGTCAAAAAAGCGAAACAATCAAGCACATTGAACACTAGTTGGTTTAATGTGCAACTCATGTCCAAATGTGTTGTCATTTCGATTCAAAATATCACTTGCAGCCGAATTCCCTTTCTTTATGCTTCTTACAGCCCCATCTATTAATACACTTTGAAACGCTTTTTGATGTACCGTTTCTTCCTTCTTCAAGTATCATCAGATCAAATTTGAACTCATTGTCACGCGTGATTCTTTTTTATACAGCATTTTTAAAGTGTGACTTTAATTATAATCACCCTGTACAAAAATATTTTCTTCTTATTTTTAAATTATTATTTATCCAAGATGCACAGACTTCTGTCTTAATCATTATATGCCCATTTCACTCAAAAATATATAAGGATAATTTTTAAAAAAATATTCAGATGCTGATAAAACAAGGAAAAATATAAATAATAATTAAAAAAAAATAGTCAGATTTTAATAAAAAAGGAACATGATACAGCTTTGGCTTAAAAAAATGCTAAACATTTAAATATTAGAGAAGTTTTTATTCAGTGTTTTCTATTTTATTGTAGACAAAAGTCTCTGAAAATCTCCGTCCTTGAAGTGAACTGCACTTGCGTATCTAATTTATATCTTTAATTTTTCATTTCATTGTAAATAGAGTTCTGCATATATAAATAATGCTTGTAAATAAAATTTAAAGTGATTCCCAAGTACCTGACAGCGGTCCGATTCTTGAAACCGTTATAGCTCCAATATAGACCGAGACGTTATAGTTTTGTAATCTATAATATAAGTTAATTTTTCATGTGGCCTATTTATTATTCAACTCAATGAGACACCGTAAAACGAAATACAATTATGAGATAAAAGTACATTAAACGGGAGACATTACACATTAATTATTCACGGTTTAGAAAATTATAAAAAAAAAAAAAAAAAAATTCTGAAGGACGCATTTTAAGAGAAATTATCAAATTTACTTTGTTTTTATGTCTTTTTATATCTTCCTAAAAATTAGATTACGCTTAGAAAGTCTAACGTCTCATTGACGACGTTCCTAAACTGATACTTTTTGCTTGTTTTTTATCAGTTAATTATTTAAATTCCTTAGGAAAATCATACACTTAAACGCGAAATAATAATACATAAAAAAATGCAGCATAAAAATTCTGCACCACTCAAAAACATGTTATTATTGAAGAGAGTTATTTTAAATGTAAAGCATTATAGACATATCAGCAACAAAAACCAGATTCAACCGGATCAGTTTTTATGGAAACACCCGTTTTAATATTTGAAAGACATTTATTTTGAAGCATAAATTATTCTGATTATTACGTGCATAAAAATACCGCACTGTTAATGAAGCTAACGTTATTTTATTATTCCGCTAAATGTCAGCTGAATTTTGTAATAGTGATTCATGGTAGCATTCCTCCAGTCTGGATGACCGCTTCTAGAATACTGGTCACTTTATTTCTCTGAACACACTCTTTTATTTAAAATTTCTTTAAAAATGCTCTTTATTATAAACGAATTCGTATAATCGTGTAAAACAAATGCATTATATGAAAAAATTCTTCACGACGATTTTGCTTTTAACACATCATTTTATAATGGAAGGCGTATAGACCAGGGATGGGCAAATTTTTTTTTTTTTGTCGCGGGTCAAAAACCGAAAAAAAAAAAGTTTGGCGGGCCAAGATAAATTTTTCTAAAATTTTAAAAACAATATACAAGTATTACAATTTAAATATGTTAATGAGATGAATGAAATTGCGATTTTGGAGTTGAAATATTTTACGAATAACCCAAACAAGCACTAGGTACGCTATACTTTTAATAATTTCACCACTATTCACAATGATGCTATAGGTTCGCAATCGTTCCATACGCAATCAACAATATTGAAAAAGCCAAAGCGCCAAAGAAAAAGCCGCTGACTGGAGCTTAAAGTGCGCAGTCTGTCACATGTGAGGTGTAATTCCCCTATATTGGATTCCCATATGTTTGTTCCCGAGAAAGAGACAACATTTGTTGGCGCCGATCTACAGCTATAATTAACAAAGTACTTCAGCTTTTAACACTTTTCCGTTTGAAATCTGTCTGTTCTTGCTACGAGCATTTCGTCAATTTATGTTTTGTAGAACAAAAATGAGAAAATAAAAGGTCACCAGTCCTTTGAAAATAAGGGGGGAAAAAAATATATAATCAAAGTATAAAAGGAGAGGGATGGATAATATATATTTCTTTTAATTTACCTCGGACCGGCAAATTAAAATTCTATCCCGGGCCAAATAGAACTTTACGGCGAGCCGGAGTTGGACCTAGGGCCGAAATTTGCCCATCCCTGGTATAGACCTTTGGTGATTGATAGCTAGGGTTCCATCATTAGTGCGCATGCTCGTCGATAAATAACCGCAGCGCCATCTATTGAAACATTGAAATCGTGGATTTTCTGTGGCAATTGCCTGACTTATAGATTTGAGCTTTTAAAATTATTTTTTTAATTAAAAAAATAATTGGAATAATAATGCCAAACCGCCGCTGCGAATCATGTTTGTGGTCGTCCTTTCGAGCACCTATTTTAAAATAATTTGTCGTAAAAACGGTTTTAACCTACTTTTGTTTTTATCTGCAGTTCGATCTTTCTTACTCACAAGCGTCTTTACCGAATTCATATTTTGTTACAAAACCAACTTATTTAAGTGCCCTCTACCAGTTTTACATTTTTGATAGATATTTAAGGAAGTAATATGCCCAATTCGGTGCTCAGGGGCAACGTGCGGCGCTGGGGAGCATGAGGGAGGAGGTTCAATCCGCTGGCGGCTGTGTTGTAGACACTGTTTCTTAGAAAGAGGAGACTCGATGGCGTTAGTGATGCTCAGCATCTTCCTTGTGAGTCAGACTACCTAGTGGGAGTTTTCTGGGTTTTCTCCCCTACGATACGCACATGCGGGGGTGGTTTTCCTCTAAAAAGTCCTTCCAGAAGCCCTCCTTCTTCAGCGACATGGAGCCATATCAGACTTCTACCTACGGGTGCTCTATCACAACAGAAGCTGCCCTTCTTTCCGTGGGACCACACGGGTTCATGGACTTGGTCTAAGTAATGTAAAAAAAAAAATAAGTAAAGTAAGTAGCGTAACTCAGAAAAAAATTATATATTTTGTCGCTTCTTCAACAACAGAAACGCGCTCTTGCATTTGGTATCAGGTTCGAATCCTGTCTGGATGTTTATGAAGAGTTCGGAATACACGTTAAACTATAGGTCTCAATCTAATTAGTCTAAAGTGTACAAAAAATGACCGTAGAGAGACAAACAAACAAAAATCAACAAGAGAATAGCATTCTTTCAATATTGAATTTCCTACCCAATTGATAAACAATATTTTCTTCTCTTAGTATCAGATTTACACACATAAAATATATTAAAAAAAAAAAACTTTTGTACGTTTTATCTTACTTATCTAATGTGCTAATTTCCGTATTGATATTAAATAAGACTATTATATATTAATTTTTATGTGGCACTGCAGTTCATTGTTTATTTGGACGCTCAACCGTTTTTTTTTTTTATCAAATAGGTTAAACGAAAAAACGGAAACGTGATAAACAATTTGTGGTAATGATAAGAAAAAGGATGTTGCATGTGACAGGAAAAAACCCATTGTTTTTCTAAATATAAACATGTGCAACATTTTGTTTACCTATATTTCCAAACTCAAATTCATTTCAATTTAAATGTGACTTTTTAAAAACCCCTTTTTTTCCCGGAAATTTATTAATTCCTTCCCACTATTATTTGGGAAAATTCTCACATTGCCTCTTCTAGCTTGCCATTATGTCGACTCCATTTGGCAGAGAAAATAATTATCAAGTTAATAATGTACTTCTGTGTAACTTCGTTTTATTTATTTTTTATGGATATCAAAACAGCTTTAATTTTAAAACTTTGAAACTTTTATCGATTCATAATTTTTGTATATAAAATATTTTTTTAATTTTATTAGCTGTGCACACATTTGCCAGCGAACAATTTGAGCCCCTCACACCAAATCCCTTTTCACTGCAGTTTGGATGAAAACATGTTCCGAAAATAAAAAAAAATTATGTATAAATTATAGAGAAAAATTAAGCTAAGAAAAGAAAATCGTGACGATCTTAAATAACAGCCTTTGAATTTCGTCTCATTGAACTTCAAAATCTGATCTCCTTGTCGGTCGCACAGAGGTAGCACTCTGGTCTTATGTTAGAAATAGATTGGGTTTGATTCCAGGGGTGCGAGGCGGTGATGCTGATCACAGTTGGAAGTTCGGATTTCAAGTTAAACTGTAGGTCCCTGTCGGATTATTCCTAACAGGAAACAGTAACATTTGAGCTCCAAAGCAAACCGCGAGGCTAGTATTCTAATTGGCTGTCAATCTATCAATTGGCTAGTATTCTAAAATTTGGTACCGCAGGCTTCAGGTTCGATTCCTGGTGGTGGCAGGGATATTTCTGGTGGTTCGAAATCCACGTTAAACTGTAAGCCTCGGTCTAATTAGCCTAAAGTGTGCACAAAATGCTAGTAGAGCGGTAAACCCAAATACATCGGCGTCCGGTTAATCAGACTACCTGGTAGGAATTTTCTGGGTTTTTCTCATATACGATACGCAAAGGAGGGGTAATTTCCCTAAAAAGCATTCTCTGCAGGCACTGTCCTCCTAGTTAAGTGACTCGGGGCCAAGTAAGACTTCTATCTAAGGGTGCTTCATCGCCACAGAAGCTGATCCGCTTCCCTCCTTCCATAGACTACTCATGGAGCATCCGTCCAGCACTGACGGACACTGAAGAGTAGTCCCAACATCACGGCAACATTCCGACTTATAGATTTATCGTATCCACTCTCAAGTTTTTGTTCTGTAATGACTTTCCGTAAAGAGTGAGTTCCATGTACTCACCACCTTGTCTAACCAAAGAAAATTAAAAAAAGTAATTACTAATAATTACTTAATAATTACTAAAATAGAAAAAAGCATTATTTTAAAATGGAAATTTTACTGTAGAAAAAGCAGTTGCCTTCAAATGGAATACATTATCAAAGAATTGAATAAGCAACGACCATAAAATAAAATCAGAATAAAATCAGCTCTTCGTCTTCAACGCGTTCTCTGCTTTCTTTGTACTGTTTATACCACTTGTAAATACAGTTAGTATACCACCTATATAGTTTGCTCACAGAATGCCTTCTGCAACATTCTATACGTTTCCGCAAACAAAATTGAATGCAAGTTGTTTGCTCAACTAATTCAGACATTTCAAAAATCGCCGGAGTCTGTTTAAGCGTTTTACAAAACCAAGCGTAACTCAAACACTAATGAACATTTTGATGTCAAATTTCACACAGATGTCAAGGCTAGTGCCAGTTAGCTAAAAAAAAAAAAAAAAAAATATTAGAAATTCCATAAGTCCCGGAAATTTTAAATTGAAAATTGGTCTTACTTTTTGGACACAGTAGTATTTTAAAAAGGAAATCTCATTGTAGAAAAAGTAGTTGCCTTCAAACAGAATACATTACCAAAAGAATTGAATAAGAAACAACCAACAAATAAAATGTTAAGAAAAGCAAAAGAGAATGCGAGAAACTGATATTCGGAATTCAAAAAATGAAGAAGGGAAATAATTCAGCTTCAGACACCTCATTCGAAAGATTTCCACAATTTTCCTTATTAGCGATACCTTTAAATCAGCTGTCAGTGTGAAGAAAAGAAAAGACACCGTTCCAAAATTCCGCGGGCCGCCCTTCAAAATTAAAACAAAAACGTCAACAAGGGTGACCGTGAACTTCCTGAAAGTGAAAGAGAGAGACTGTCTTCTTCCCTCTGCAAAAGCCGTCTTCTCCAGCCAAGGTGAAGCCACCGTTTCGTTCCACATATCCCCACAAGAAGATTCAATTTCCATACTCGCTGCTTACCCCTGGAACAATGGCCACATCCATCAGATACGCTTCGTCGTCGGACAGATGGGCCTTTTTCTTCCTGCATTCATCGATCACATTTCGGCTTTACCTCTATTGTTTACTTAATCACCTGCTTTTTTTTACTCTCGAAATACTCCGTGACATCAGACATTGCAGTTTGTTAAGTGACACCAAACTTGGAGGCAGAAAAACTATTATGAATTTGCGATTATCAGGGTTTTTATTCAACTCCTTCTATTAGCTCACACTCTCCCTATATATATATCTTGTTCAAATTTTCAATCGTCAATAAAATACTTTTCATTCATCCACTCAAGTTCAAATACATTGTTTTGTGAACCTGTAGTGGATGACACTTAACGTTAATACAGTTTTTTTCAAATATTAATTCAGTAATTAAATTTAATTAATTAATTTTAAGTTTTTTAGATCTAAGTTGCATATATCTACCAATAGATGGCGCCAGATTAACTTAAAAAAAATGAATGAAAATTATTTATTAAAGACTTTCTGCAATATAATGAAAAAAAGTAGGAATTGACTTAAAAATATTTTTTTTTTATATTACTTGTTTTTACTCTCGAAATACTCCGTGACATCAGACATTGCAGTTTGTTAAGTGCCAACGAACTTGTAGGCAAAAAAATATTATGAGTTTGACATTATCTGAGCTTTTATTATTCTTAATATTATGATAATAATATAATCTCTCATTATTATATAATCTTTCATTATTATGATAATCTCTCATTGTTATGATAATCTTATTATTATAATATTTACTCTCGAAATACTACTCTGTGACATCAGACATTGCAGTTTGTTAAGTGACACCAAACTTGAAGGCAAAAAACTATTATGAACTTGAGCTCATCAGGGCTTTTTATTGTTGTTAATATTATGATAATAATATAATCTCTTATTGTTATGATAATCTCTCTTGTTATTATAATATTTACTCTCGAAATACTACTCCGTGACATCAGATATTGCAGTTTGTTAAGTGACACCAAATTGCAAGGCAAAAAAACTATTATGAATTTGAGATCATCAGGGCTTTTTATTATTATTAGTATTGAATAGAATTGGGCTTAGATTCGAACCATGAACCTTGCGGTCAGAATATCTTTATACGAAGCAGCAGGTTGATATAAATGATACAACGCCGGGGGCTCTGTTCATCTCGTATTTAAAGTGTTTTAATTTACAAAATATTAAAACAATACTTTCATTACCCCCTCCCATCCCTTTATTTCTGCTTCGCTTTCTCCAATATAACACAAATTCTTCCAGAAACACAAGGGAAGCAAATCTTATAATAACCGAATCCTGAGTGAAGCGATCTGCTTTCATTCACGAAAGACGATTTTTTTTTTTTTTTTTTGCTTCTTGGAGCAGAAGGGCAAGCAATCGCTTTGGCAATTCAGCGGCGAGGTGACTGACCCGTTGCGTCACCCCCGCACCCGTGGGTCGGCCGCATCTGATTAGAAGAAGCGTTGCTCCTAGTGACACCCAACGCTACTAGGGGGGAGGCTTTGCGTTGGCTTCCCGCAGATTCTCAAGAAAACCCGGTGGCACTTTTATGACTGCCTCCGATTGCAAGACATCGCACTTTGAAGGTTGACTGGTCGCAATATTTTTCCCAGTTACGCATTCACACCCAAGGACGTGAGCCACTTTACTTAAGTGACTGCCACTTGGGTGGGTCACATCGATTCCTGGTGCTACGGTGATTTAAAATGTCCCCCAAATGAAGAATGCGTGTGACTTGAGTGGGCTCTACTCGTGGCCCAGTCATAACACGTGCGTAAAAAGCGTGTTAAATTCCAATCCATCAGCTGCCTTCTTCCCTAATCTTAGTTTTCAGAAAAGAGGAAATTCCATGGCTGTTGTGGCAAAGTGTGTGAAGCGTCTAGGATCAAAATTGAGAGTCTATTAGACGTTTTACAGATTCTACATAAAAATGAGGGCAGTCACCACTAAAAGTGATGTGTGCAAGAATCTCATATCGACCCTCAGATGTCTTGATGAGTGTGCTCTGGAATTTCTCTTCTATACACACATATCATTTGCCCTTCCGTAGCTAGTCTGTTAACGGCATGTATAAATGGAATGAGAACCTTTTGACACAGATGCCTTACAATCCCAAGCTCTTAGTTTGTTCGAGCTATTACCCATCCTTAGTACACAAGAATGTATATGTGTAAGAGTTCTTACCCATCCTTGGTACATTAACATATATATGTATAAGAGCTCTTGCCTACCTTTGGTACATAAGAGTGTATATGCGTAAGAGCTTTTACTCATCCTTGGTATATTAAAGTGTGTATATATGTAAGAGTTCTTATATATTCTTGGTATATTAGAATGTATATTTGTAAGAGCTCTTTCACATATGCATCGCTCTAATGCACCAATGACAGTAAAAGTATGCATCACAAGTAGAAATAAAATGACCCGTGAAGTAGGTGAATGCGTTCAGTAATCACTTTTACTTTGTCATTAAAATAAAATAAATCCTCTAAATGTTTGTTATTAAACTAAATGATCTTTGTGTTTCCTTCATCTTCCGTGGATTAACTGCCAGTGGCGTACATAAACTGAACACTTGGGGGATATTTTAGATGTAACTGCCCCGCATTTGCGTATCGTATGGGAGAAAATCTGTAAGCCTGACTGTCGACGCAAGGCAATTTTTACACATGCTGTCTGCTGTCTCAATCGTCATCGAGTCGTTTCTGAAAATAGTGACAGCAACGGAATTCAAATTTGAGTCCTCCTGCACTCTAGCTGAGATAATTAAAACTAAGATGTTCACTTTGACCTAAAGACATTCGCCACTGAGCAGGCATATGTATAGTACTGAGAGTTACTTTAAGGCGTGACACAAATCATAACCCTATTTTTAAGTGAGCACCCCCAGGAATGACCCCTTCCTTCGAACTACTACTTCTTCCCTAGATTTTTCTTCCTGAGTGCCCATCCTCTGCTCTCCAAATCCAATTTCCTCGTTGGCATGCTATCTTATCTCCACCTCTCTCAGGAGAACCTCTTCAACCTCTGACAAAAAAGAGTCGACAAACGCAACTCTCTTCTGAGAGAACAATGGCATCTCGAGAGAATAATGAATCGAGATCTCTTTTTTTTTATCTCGGTACTTGAAAATCCGTTCGGATAATTAGAAGCGGACAAGCGTCACAAATGTGGCTCAATAGGAAATCTGTATCAACTTTAAGCATAAAATATTTGTTAGCTTACTCTTAGCATTTGCAATGCAGTGTTAGAAGAAATTCAGAAATATATGAAGATTATAATATGAAATAGATATTATGGAATATATTGAATGTAAAATAAAGAATATTTGAAATATAAAAAGTATAAAAATACATTTCGGAATATATTGAATTTATTTATAAATTAAGTAATATATTAAGGAATATATGGAATGTAATATGTCATGGAATCATCATCATCATCAATCTATGGCGCAACAGCTCCATGGTGGGCCAAGGCCGTCTGCCTACTGGCAAATTTCTAGACGGAAGACGATTCTTTTAATGGGGGCAGGGGTTGTCAGCTCTACGCCCAAAAATAATGGAATAGGTTTTGTAATATATGGAACATAATATATTGACGATTATATTGAATGTAAAAAATTATCGGAATACTGGAATGTAATAAATTATGGAATATATTTTATAATAAAGGCAGTATAATATATTAACACGAATATATTGAATGTAATAAAGTAAACGAATATATTTTGAACTATATAGAATGTAATAAATTAAAGGAATACTGGAATGTAATAAATGTATAAAAATAAATGTTTATGTATATTTGCATATGATTTTGTAAGTTGTTGTTTATAATAAATGTAAATGTTGTGAAATAAATAGAATCTAACAAATTAAAAAGAATATACTTTAGAAAACATGGAATGTAATAAATTATGGAATATGTTTCGTAATATATGCAATATAATATATAAAAAATATATTAAATGTAATAAATTAGGGATTATGTTTTGAATTATATAAAATTTAACAAGTTAAAAATATATTTTGAACTGTATGGAATGTAATAAATTAAAAAGAATACCGGAATGTAATAAATTATGGAATTTGTTTCGTAATACAGGGAATATAATATATTAACGAATATATTGAATCTAATAAATTAAAGGAATATACTTTGGAATATATGGAATATAAAAAATTAAGGAATAAATTTTTGAATATATGAAATACACTGAAGTGACAAAAGTCATGGGATAGCAATATGCAAATTTTCAGACGGCAGTAGCATCGCGTAGAACAGGTATAAATGCGCAGTACTTTCGCAGAGCTTTCATTTCTGTTCAAGTTATTCATGTGAAGAGGTTTTGACGTGATGATGACCGCACGGCGGGAATTAACAGACTTTGAACGAGGAATGTTAGTTGAAGCTAGACGCATAGGTCATGCCATTTGAAATCGTTAGGGAATACAACATTCCCAGATCCACTGTCTCAAGAGTGTGCCGAGAGTATGAAATTTCAGGCATAACATCCCACCATGGACAGCGCAGTGGTCGACCGCCTGCACTTAACGACCGAGACCGGCGAAATAGTCGTACATTTAACAGACAAAGCAACACTGCGTCAAATAACCGAAATCAATGTGGGACGTACAAGGGACTTGTCTGTTAGAACTGTGCTGAAATTTGGCTTTCTTGGGCTATTCCAGCAGAAGACCGAAGTGCCTTTACTGACAGAACGACATCGCTTAGCGACTCTCGTGGGCACGTAAGCATATCGGTTGGTCCCTAGATGAATGGAAAACCGTGGCCTGGTCCGGTGAGTCACGATTTCAGTTGGTAAGAGCTGATGGTAGGGTTAGAGTGTACCCCACGAAGCCATGGACCCAAACTGTCAAAAGGCAAGCTGGTGGTGGCTCCTGGCATGGACTTGGTCTTCTGGTGCGACTGGACCGAACATTGACTGGAAATGCTTATGTTCAGCTACTTGGAGATCACTTGCAGCCATTCATGGACTTCATGTACCCAAACAACGATGGATTTTTTATGGATGACAATGCGCCATGTCACCGGGCCACAACTGTTCGCGATTGGTTTGAAGAACATTCTGGACAATTCCAACGAATGATCTGGCCACCTAGATCGCCCGACATGAATCCCATCGAGCATTTATGGGACATCATCGAGAGGTCTGTTCGTGCCCAAAAATCCTGCACCATCTACGCTTTCACAATTATGGACGATTTCACAGCATGGCTCAATATTCCTGCAGAAGACTTCCAACGACTTGTTGAGTCCATGCCTCGTCGAGTTGCTGCACTTCGCCGGGCGAAAGGAGGGCCGACACGATATTAAGAGGTATCCCATGACTTTTGTCACTTCAGTGTATAGTAAATTATGGAATACGTGGAAATATATTTTATGTTCTGTATTTTAATATGCATAACAAGTAATGTGAACATTTCTGATGTAGGAAGTCGAAAGAATTGTTGAAGGCCAAAGAATTCGATTTGAGATAATCGGCATCGAAATAGCAGATGGGAAACAGATTGGTTGATACACTTCATCTACGCTAAGTCTTCAACTACAATTTGTAACAGACCATCCCAATGATGGCATTCAAATGTTCAAAGCTGTCTTCGTCAGAAAGACGTCTCAGCCAAAGGATTTATCGTGCCCCTCCCGGAACAGAAGCTTTCGGTCAGAGTATCGACATAGGATCCATTAATTCTCAAACCAAATGATATATCCTCTCGGATGCAAAGTGATCGGACCCAGGTATCGGAAGTGAATCGAATTGTTGCCATTGTTACGAAATTCTACTACAAATCTCTGCTATCTTTACAGTTTTATCACTAGGGTTTGTTACAACAATTTTCTGTGACAAAAGAAAAATAATTGTAGATCCCATCTTCAGTGAATTTTGATTGAAATTTTTAAATTAATTTAGAAATCAAATTATAAATATTTGCGTCCTTAGGGTCAACTAAAGATCTTTAGAAATTGAATTTGATAATATGTAGTTCACTTACTTACATGTAGGGGAATGAAGTATTATATTCCGTTTATTCCATAATATATTATATTACATATATTTCTGATTATGTCCCTTAATTTATTATGTTCCATATATTGCCTAATTTAAATATCATGCATTCCTTTATATATTAAAAATTTATCCATTCCATAATTCATAAATATTTATGTTTCATTGAAAATTTTTTTTAGTCTCATTTTTTATTTTTTCCTTTTATATTACATTTAATTTATTTAAAAAATTTAATTTATTGCCATGACGATTTTTTAATTTCAGTTCCGATAGACAAAAAAATATATCGAATTTATCATAGAAAATTATCGAAAATTTATCGAATTCATCATAATCGTTTAGTCAAATTTATTTAAATACCTTCGTTATAAGGTTGATGAAAAGAAGCTTGTGTTTATTATTACCATGCAGTTTCTCCGCTGAGTCACAATTTCTCCTCCAATCGTTTTTGTTTCTATTATTTATTTTTTGTCTCACCTTCTTTTAAAGTATAATAATATTAAAAAATATATATGCATACATTTTTTTATTAATTAAAAAATAAAAATAATTAATAAGTTAATTTTTTAAATAAATTAATAATATATATATATATATATTTTTTTCTATCTAATCAACCAAGGTTCTCCGACAAACTGGGAAATCATTGTCGCTTGTGTTTACGAATTAAATTGCGAGTAAAATTATGCATTACATTTTCTTTATTCTCCCTAGTTATATTATTTAAAGCGTAAATTAAAGAAAAGAATTACATACAGGTCTTGTTTCATGTTTTACATATGTAATTAAATTTTTAATAGTCATCTATTTCATTAACAGTGCTTATTACCTTCTCGAGCTATGTGTTTGTAACTTGCATTTATTAAAAGTGGGTTTTAAATGATTTTTTGTTTGCCCAACAAAATGTTTTACAATCCGTATCTCGTTCAAGTTCGTTGATTCTTACATGATTGCACAGAAGGATTTTTCAATCTCCTACTTAATTAACATCATCCCAGATGAGGTTTCGAAATGACTGTTTTTCAAGGACTCCCATCCAGCGATTCATGGAGGCTTCGCGGTTTTTATAGGGTGAAGTAATACCACTTCGAATAATTTCAACCTTATACCGAAACGGCTTTTAAACCTTTTAAATAACTGTTCTTTCCTAATAAAATTTAGAGGATTTTTTTTTTATAAATTCATATTGTGTAAATAATGGGAGATTTATGCCATGAATGATATATATAAACTAATGCAAATTATCTACTGTGGGGGATTCTCAAATTGTAGTGCGAACTCTTAAAGGGTAGCATGAATTGGCTGAAAGGGGAACATGAATTTTTAATACAAGTAAAAACTGAATTCAGAATGATATTGAGGAGGAAAACCTGTAGAATTAAAGCCTTGTCTGATTTATCAGAGGTATTTTATACTGATGAGGGCAGAGACAAATGATGGCCTTGCTTTCGCATCAGATGGTTAGAGCGTATTTTTAGATGTGATAATATGAGCCCTGTAAAAAAGGTGACTTTTGCAAATGTAGAGGGTACCAGGAAAAGAGGTGGAACTCTCACAAGATGGATAGACTGCTTAGAGTCAGATCTCAAGACATTAAAAGTCAATCGTTGGCGATTGTGGCGACTGATAGGATCTGTTGGAGGTTTGGTATGGCTTGTTACTCTACGGTCATCTTGTGCACACGAGGGCTAAACAGACCTGGACCTACAAAGTGGATTTTAAAGTGGATTCCGAACCACTAACAAACATCCATGCACCTCCAGAATTCGAACCTGAAGCTTGTGATACCAAAGACCAGATGATCTGTTCGAGGAATCTTGTTGAGACGGCCTTGGCCTATAATAGTCTGTAGTGCAAGCAAAGAAGAAAAAAGAAGAAAAATTGAATTTATTTTAAATAAAGGTAAGCCTATTAAGAAAAAGTATAAAAAGAGCCTTTTGATGAACAGAAATTATTAACATAGGTCACTAATGAAAAATGGTTTGTGAAACAGACGGTGATTCTTAAAATTTTTATGGATATTTATTACGGAATCATTTTATCTAAAATTCTTGAAACTGCCAGCTACAGTTACAACTGAACATGAAATGCATGGCCTGTCTACTAAAAGCCGACACCAAAGATATGCATTGTACAGTGCTGAAAATGCAAAATTCATTCTGCATTCAATCAACAAGAATACTCTTCACCACACTACAAATATATTGACATAAAGAACAAAAAGACAATAAATTATATAATCCATGAGTTAAAAAAGGAAATAAGTACATTACAAATAATATGCACAATAATAAAATATTGAAAAAAAAAAACAAAACCAAAACAAAGCAAAGCCATACTACAAATAATGAATAGTAGATTCAATAAACGTTTTTCATGAACGTAGTTGATTGTTTTCTGTTTCGACGATTTAAAAAAAAAAAGAAAAAGATCATCTCTGCGTCCTTGGCTGGTGTTATGTTTTCCGTATGTACCTGAAATAGATGTTTACCTGAGGACTTTTCTTTAAAAAATGAAATTGTTTAATTGAAATTAAATTGTGAATTCGAATTATCGTTTGTACAGGATACAAAATTTTGTAATTGAAATATAGAAACGATATTTTCATTTTTTATACAAAATAGTCAACATAAAAAGACCAAAAGTCATTTTCATGCTCATATATTAAAACTAGAGTACAGAATTAATATTTTTCGTCTTTTTAAATTACGTTTTAAAGCATTTTTAAAGTAATTTTATTAAATCATAGTTAAATTAATCAGTATAGTTAGTATTATTAAATGCAAATTTAAACCAGAAAATTGATAAAATGTTAAAAGACAGAAGTAAAATATAACGGAAAGATAAAATAAATTATTTTAGATTCATATTTGTTTTAAAATTAACAGCTATTAATTTGTGCAGATTTTCTTTTTTCTAAAAACAATCAATTTCTTATTGTGTTATAGCATTTTTCTCTCATGAGAAGAGTTTGGTCATTTCATTCCCAGGAGAGAGGAATGTATGTTAGTTTAACAACCCATCATTCAAATTTGACAGCAGAGAAACAGTATTGTGGGTAGTTGTATTGCATGCAATTAGAGTTTTGCACTATAAAGGACAATATGTCACTCAAATCTGATAGCATATATTCGAGTCATGTATGATGAGACTCAGGAAATTAGCGAAATGAAATTAATGTCTGTGCAATCTTCACAGGTCGAAACAACTACAGATTGAATATGAACTATACCATGAGTTGTTCCATCGTGAATGGTGATTGATCATGAGATGAGAAATGTCTACTCTGTTGAGAAGTGAAGAGTTTAAAAAGAAGTGTTGTTGTTTTTTTCTTTGAAGTGACTGAATAGGCTGGAATTTCCGTCTTCCAAAGTGAGCCTTTTGTAGTTTCGTGTATCACGTCGTGTGATAATTAAAGTCTGTCGCAGACCAGCCAATTAGATTCGATGTAGACTCGAGAACTCTGAAAATCACCGACCTTGAGTGAATTGTACTTGTGATTCAATCATGCACACTTATGAAAAAAATTTATTTTAATTTTTAATTTCTTTCTAGAATAACCCACAGCACATTATTTGTATATATACATAAGTGTTTCCATGAACTTGAAAGTGGCCCTGTTCTTGAAGCCATTATAGGTCTAATACAAGCCGAGACATTACAATGCTATATTACTGCATTCATGCGATTTTTTAGAATAAATAGTTTCTTCACTGATAAAAAAAATGATTTTAAATTTATAAGCGTGATATCAAAGTTAAAGTTGATTTTCTCAGTCGAATAATAAAAATTTCGTACATTCAAAAATTATCTTAAACAAAAGATTTGAGAATAAATTCGCTATCATTGTGCTATCTGAAACACGCAGAAAATTTCCAAGAGTCTAAGAAAAGATAAAGTGCCGAGGAAGCATTTTCGAGTGTTTCGCGACGTAATATTACTCAAGAAACTCGAAAGCGTTGCATCTTGCTATTCTTCGATTCATCATATCATTGTGTTGGGATTTTCTTTACCAGCATTTCAAAACCTGTTGCGTTAGAATTAAAATAAATGGAATTCATTTCAAAACCGCTGATAAAGGACTTGAAAATTTGAAATTAGAAAGCGTTTTCTCTTGTGTAATTTTGACGAAACTCTATGTTAAGTGGTTTTAATAGAAGTGTGAAAAGAAATTTTGTCTCTTCTGTTGGACAACGAGTTCAAATATCTTGACCCACTAACAGACTATGTTCAGTGTTCATAAAGATAGTAGACATATATTTGATTATCGATTGGGAGAAGTCCCAAAAAATTTGTACCAGGCAGCTTATCAATACACTTGTACGTATTGTCACAATCACTATCGAATATCTCCATTTCTGAAAGCGATCACTGCAACAAATGTCACCAACAGATACAAAGTTGAGCATTTCTGCAAGGAAAGTTGCACTTGTTGCCAGTGGGCTACATGTCCAGCTGCTTAAAATAATGAGAAATTCATTTTTTTTGCAACGCGAAAACATTTTTTATTTTATGTATCGGTGTATAACACTTATGACGTTATAAAATTCACAAAAGTGAATAAAAATTGTTATATAATTGTCTAGCACAAGCCATATTAAGTCGATGTTATCCACGATATTCCACAACTTTGTAGCCGAATATGTAGTCATATCTGCCAATGTTTTCAAAGTGTTAATTCTTGAATTGACCACTAGAGGGCCCTCCAAAATACTCCCATTGCATTTAATAGCCATGTCAATAAACTGGATACTACAATGTTTATTTCATCAGATATTGAACTGAAACGAACGTATGCATTCACTCTCTCTCTCTCTCTATATATAATATCTTTATTGTAGATTACCTGTATCTTAGTTGTATATCTCTTGCAAATGTGAAGGGTGATACTGGAAGAAGATACTTAGTAGGGTGATACTGAGTAACAAGACAGACAAATATTGGTAAAAACCTTGTAGACCACAGTGCAGCAGAATTTGTGGTACATGTATGTTGGTGCACCAGAAAATTTTTCCTCCGTGGTGTGTAACTACAACATACATGCTACATATAACGGAAGGGTGGATGGATGTGGCAGACTTGTAGACTTGTTTGATAGATTTGTTGTCCATCTTTTGGACTTTTACTTCTGGGGTCACCTTAAAAATTGTCTTATGCAACACCTGAGGAGGATCTCATAGGACAGATAATCGTCGCTGCGGTAGACATAACTAACACTTATGATCAATTCTTTGATTGTGTTCGATAATAGCTTCTACGTCACTGCCGTCTGTGCAATGAAATTTGCGCAAATTCGAACAATTTCTATAATGATTTTTCGTCTACTTTCTGGCACTAAATTCTGCTGCTGTTAAAGCTAATTATATTGTTCAATAATTAATTCCTTCAATAATAATTACTATGCTATAGTAATAAAGACAGTGACTGC
Organism: Caerostris extrusa; assembly: GCA_021605095.1. Taxonomy (NCBI): domain Eukaryota; kingdom Metazoa; phylum Arthropoda; class Arachnida; order Araneae; family Araneidae; genus Caerostris; species Caerostris extrusa. The sequence continues at coordinate 119,279 of BPLR01000697.1, forward strand.
TTTAGCAAGTAAGTATTGATAGACTTTCATTAGAACAGAAGACTATCAATTCAAAGAACTATCTTCCATCATGAAAGAAGATCATATGAAAGCTATTCTATTATTAAAAAAAAAAAAAAAAAAAAAAAAAAAAAAAAAAACTAAATGTATTACAAATATTGTATATTTGATCTTAAAATGTCCATTTTCTTCTACTAGTCTGCAGTTATTTTATAATACTTTGAAACCTGTTCATTTATTGTTATTTTTTAAGTTCATGTATATTTTGGTAAGAAAATTGAGAGTACGGGGGTTGTATTTTTAAGTGACAGCAAACGCCCCACCTTTAAAGTTGTAAAGAATAACTTGTTATGAAAAACTGTTTTTACAGATGTATGAATACAATGAAAGTCATTGAATATATTTCATAATTTTTTTCTAAATCTAATGATAAATATCATTAGATTTAGTAAGTTCGGTTGGACGAACTATTGGACGGACAGGAAAGCACATTCGGATGTTAACATATATTTAAATGGTTAAAACAGAAATTACTTATTTGCCTACTCAATACATAAAATTAAGGAGAAAAAGTTAAACGTCAGGAGAGAGTACAAAAATCTGACATTGAGTAATCTTGATCAAGTATAAAGATTAAAGCAATAAAAGTAGGCCATTTATCCACACCTGCTTTTAAGGAGTACGAGGCAAATAAAAGAGAAAGCATTTTTCCCGCCTATTTGTCATATTCTATTTCCTATAGGGATGAAAATCTCCATTAGCGTCACCGGGCATTTATGAATCTAGCCTCGTGTAAAACGTATCTAATTTTTATATGTAAACTCATTGGAAAGTACCGATGTCGCATTTTGTATACTTTTGTAAAAATCCAGTTTACATCCAACTTCCTCCACTTTTTTTATTTTTCTGCGCTTAGAAACTGGTTCACTTTTCTACACTCATAAAGTTATGTTAATTTATTATTATTATTTTTTTTTTATTAATGCTTTTTTCATAGAAATGATTTTAAAGAAACATTCTAAAAAACGGTCTATAGATTACAGGCAACAGCCTATCCGAAATTTTGTCTTTTAGCATATAAAGCGCGGATTGTAGACAAGACGTAACGGTAAAATAAATTAATTAAATTAAATTTTTAATTATATTCTTACTTCATTCTGGGTCTTTTTTCATTTACTAATATTTACATTGTGTATCAATTCATCTTACCTACTATCTGAAAAAAAAAATACTGTTATTTTCCATCCTCTTCCATTTCTATAAGTCCGTCCTTTTATTTTTACAAGGTTTGAGATAATTGTCTGCCACTGAGTTTTCTCTATTATCTTTGGACAAAAAATACATCGAGATATATTTTTTCTACATATATTCTTCTTCAGTGGCACAACAGCCCCTTGGTTATCAGGGGGGTTGTTAGCTTATAGGGTTGTCTGCCCTCTTCCCAGCTAGGCCTAAATGACTGGATGTTTCCGGATTTTCTGTCATACGACGCGTACATGCAGTGCAAGTTACCCTTGAGGCCTGAAGGGCCGAATGTCTAGCTCTCTGGCACTCTGTGCTACAGGTTTCGGGGTTCGAGTCCCTGCGGCGCCATGGATGTTTGTAGGGGTTCGGAATCCACTTTAAGCTGTAGGTCCTGATCTCATATGACTGTAGAACATCACAGAGTCAAGTTAGACTTCTCACCACATAATTAAAATTGTATAGGGGAAACTCAGCTCAAGGCACAGTGATGAGGTGTGGTGTAGTAATGGTAACCCTATTCCCAGGGCTCAGCAGTCATATTAGATTAGGGCTAATGGTTTAAAATGGATTCCGAACCACTACAAACATCCATGGCCCCCAGGGACTTGAACCCCGATGCCTGTGGCTAGAACTCGTCACAAACTAGAAGAACTAGTCACTCCGACCATCAGGCCCCGATAAGTGTTTTAAGGAATTAATTTCTAGCGATATATCCCGAGAAGAATATACAATAAATATAAAATAAATATATCCGATTGATCGAGCATCCATATATTTTTAGCGAAATACCAAAGATAAACCACTTTAGATACAAATTTAAATGATTGAGACATGTATATATTTAATGTGTTTGCTCCTATTTTGTAGATATCAATATCTAACCAAATCTTTCGTCTTTCTAGCAATGACAAAATCAAAATTCCTGCATTGAACATCTATTAAATTGAATAGTCTCGTATTAATAGAACAAGACAGCAAAAAATGAATACAGCGCTATGATAGTGAAAACAAGTTATGACAAGCTATTCTGTGACAAGAAAAAATACGCATGAGATACAAGTATACGACATCGCGCTGCTTCAGTGATTCGTATCTCTTCTTCAAAACATTGTTACGCATTAAATACAAATTTATGAGTTTTGGGCTGTACTATTGAAACGAAAACTGATAGTTATGATACAATTCCGAACAGCGCAGCTCTGTTGGCAGTTTGGGGCAAACATAATCCTCACGTGATCATACTCATCACATGCAATTTAACAAATGCAAGGATAGCTTGACGATTTTGGGCAATAATCTTTTCGGTTGGCTATTACTAGTTTAGGCTGTTTGCCCGAAGGGAGAAAAATAGATCTGCTATCCTATAACAATTTTCAAATGAAATGGTTCATGGTTCAGTTTTTTTGGTGAACGAATTTTTTTTTTTTGAATATTTAGAATTTATATTCCATTAATAAATTTTTTGCCTCGAATGATTAAAAAATAAAATGTTCATTTATATAAACTTTTTGTATTGTTTTGTTATATTTGATACAAAATGATCTGAGGTATAAATAGAGTAACGTTTCTTGTATCTATTTATCCTTAGTAAGCACATAATTCAATAAATGTATGACTCGAGACGAAGAATTTCTCAGAATGTTCAGAATCTCTTTGTAAGATGTTTACGTTTTCTAAATAAATGCGCGCAGGGAAGAAGAACTCCAATTATAATACGGAAAGGACAAGAGATACGAAAGAACTTAGAACGAAAGGAAATACGAAAGGACTTGAAAAAGATACGAAAGGACTTGTCCCTACTTTCACTTACTTTAGAATAGGGTGATGAGCTCTATTTTATTATTATTCCTCATCTGCGATTCGGTGGTCAAGGCCCAACAAACAATCGAATCCATAGAACAAAAAAATCTGAAAGAGAATGACTCGATCGGTGCCGAATTATAGAATGTGTAGAACAATTGAATGCCAGAATAAAGAGCGTCTATTGTACTTTAAATTCTGAGCAGAAGTCTATAATTATCCTCAAAAATTTCTAAGTTTATTTAATGTGTAATTCATGGTAAAAGACACGAAAGTATAAGGGCATTGCAATTATGAAAAATTAAATTCAGTCTTTATTATTGAATTTCAAGTGCTTTAATTTTTTGTTAGATTGCAACGAAAATGTATATTCCTAATACTCTATACTAGGGGTGGCCAACCCTCTGCCCGTCTAGAAAATTTTTCTGGCCAGTCAGATTTTTTCACACTTTTACAAAATATGTTTATTTTATAATGGCCAAAGTAGTGAACACCATTGTTTTTAAAATACATTATGTGTGGCGTCCGTATATTCAAAAAGTAACTCGAAATTATGAGAAAAAATAACTTTGATTTTAAAATAATATTCTCGCGCAAACAAATATCGCACTAGTAAAATAAATATTTTTAATGATTTCATTTTTTATTTATATATTTTTTTTATATTTCTTTTTTAATGTTATATATTTCTTTACAATGTGCGCTTAGTATCGTTATTATTATATTATCTATATTTTACATGTAAAAATAAAAGTAAACACAATAATAATAACTTAAAATGTTTCAATGTTTCACTCCAAAAAAAATGTCTATAGGGGGTTTAAATCTTATATGGGGATATATTTATTTTTAAATACGGCCCGCGGAGTTATGATGGACTTTCAAAGTGCCCCTCAAGATCATTTGGGTTGGCCACCCCTACTTTATACCACTCCTTAATGCATGTTCTAGTATGCTGTATTACCCCTTCTTTCGAAGGATAATTGGAAGACATGCTATCCCCGATTCTTTGTTAAATTAAGGAAGCTACTATTATAATGTGTCTGTGCTATCGTCCAAAGATTGTCTGACAACTTCGAAGCGGTCTACATTCGAGAATTCTTTTTAGTGGTTAGGGGTGGGACAGAAAACGAAATGTTCCCATTAGGTGACGATCGTACACTAACCACAGCAGTTGACTGTCGGCAGATAAGATGTCTCAAAGCAGGAGTGCTGAGTTCAGTCAAAATATTTTCCACTCCTTGACTCTTTTTTTTTTTGTAATTTTAAGCATTATGATTTTTATTAGTGGTTTAAGAATACATTATACATTTGTGTGAAATAAATTCACTGATTTTTAATTAAGTTTTACATTTATAAAAGCAGCTTTTGCATAACAAAGTATTTTTACAGATTTAAAAGACGTAGCATTTACACTAACTTAAAAGGCATTCTTTTACCATTGTCCAATAAATATAACAATACCAAGTGGACAGAAATAAATCATTACAGAATAGCCGCCAGAAAATTACATATTTTAATTTCAAAGATGCTGTATTTGTTATCATTAGATTTTATTTGTGCCAATGACCATATTATGCTGAAAATCTGTTCTCGTTCGATCACCGAAGTCAAGCATCATCGGATGCTATCAGTACTTCAGTTAGGATGGGAGACCACAAGGGAACTCCGCGTGCCAATGGCATTCAAAATTTAACCCAACTCGAGACTCCTGTCAATGTGTGAAGCTGGTGAGCATTAGGGCTGAGGTTCCATCCGCTGGCGGCATTGTTGTAGACACTATTTCAAAAACGAGGAGGCTCAATGGCGTTTGAGATGTTCAGCATCTTGCCTCGTGAGTCGGACTACCTGATGGGAGTTTTCCGAGTTTTTTCCGCAAATCCGGAACAATACACAAAGGAATGGTATTTCCCGCCCAAAAGTCCTCCAGGTAGGCACTACCCTCCTACTTTAGCGACACGGAGCCAAGCCAAACTTCTCTCTACGGGTGCTCCCTTTCCTGCCATCCAGGAATAAACTATTCATGGGGTGTCCGTCTAGCGCTATCGGACGCAGATGATTAGTCCCAACCACACACACACACATATACATACTTATATATATATATACATATATGTGTGTGTGTGTGTGTGCATAAATCGGAAAATCGGAAAAACGAATAAACTTTCATTTACAATATAATGCAGAAGATAAATTCTTTCTTTACTACAAATTCACCAGAAAAACTTGAACAAACTGGTTCCTTGATAGTTTTTCTAACATCTTTTTTTATTATTAAAGTACTTTATATACGGAATTTCTTTTTTTATTTAAAAATAAAGAACTAAAACAACAATAGATATCTAAATTCGGCTGCCATCTAAATTTTTTTCACCCTCAGCTAGTTCACGTGGTCGCATTCATTTAATGAAGCATCTTTTTTCACCATTCGCTGAACTGCAGCAGCTCAAACCATTTGACACATTTTAAATTTCAATGGGAGCTTTTGCTTTGCATTGAATGGCAATCCTCCGAACTTTACATACAATGCAGCCAACCTCCATGTTAAGCACGGCCTTCGTTCGCAGATGACACTGCAGGTATCCGGCGCGCCGTGTTGCTAAGACATCTCTTTTCGGGAAAGAATTCAATAAATCCTTTTCGGGGTTTACAGCCAGAAATGCTTGTAAGGGTTTTTCGCGTGTAATATATCAGGCGTATCCTGTGATGTAAGTTGTGAATGGGGTTGCAAAAAACTAGCAGGTAATTAAGCGGTTTTATTTATTTATTCGTTCCGTTTTGCAATAAGATGAAAAAGCAGATGGATGCTGATGTTTCTTCATAATTTCTGGTTAATATTCTGTTATTACTGAGGGAGATTATTTAAAAATTAGCTACATGAATGAAAGGCAATGCTCGTATGTGTGCAAATATTACACGTCTGGCTTCTTATGAGTTCAGGGAGTGTTTAGAGAGGAGTTTGAATGAAATAGGTGAAAAGGTAGTGCTGCTGTTTTACAATACTAATTGGAAATTGGACTTTTTTTACAATTCGTCTGCATTTAAAAAAATTCGTCCTTTTTTCGTTTAGTAAGTCCCGACAGAAGCACAAATAGTGTCAATTGTACAAGGTGGTTTCTATCTGCATACAACTTGCAATGCATTTACTTTGATATTTCAATGTTTGCCCTTCTGTCCATAAAAGCTTGCGCTTGAAATTCTGAAACAGCTCGCACTTGGCGTTAAGCAGATATATACTTTGCATTAGGAATATTTTATTTTTGGAACTTCTTTACACCCCAGCATTTTGCGGCATCCTCTGTTGTTTGAAGTAATTGGCCCAATTCACAGAAATAATAAATGTAACAAAAGAATATTTGGATCTATTACCGCTAATGCGTGTAATTCTAGTTCCTCTTTTATTTATGCCCAAATTATATTGGGTATACGGTATATAAATCTGAAAACAGAAGAAAGCACAAGCATTGTCCTAATAAATCGGAAATCTACCATAATAGTCCACTGTAACCTGAAAATCGCAAAACTGCGTCCTATACAAATAATAACAAATTGATTATTTGAAATGCAAGCAAATAATTTTGTAACAGATATACAAACCCTTAGCTACTATTTACCCTTTTGTCTGTTAAGTAAACACTGACAGAAGTTCAAATAATGTCACTTGCACAGATGAATCTCTGTTTACAGTCAACTTGCAAGGCACTTACTTTGATATTTCAGATGGATGGCGTTGCCAACCATCATAGGTAGTGTTATTAGTTATTTCAGAGACATTATATAACTAAGACGTCATCTTGTGAAAACGATTATTTGGTAAAATGTGATTATATTAGCTTGTGACCTGAAAGTTACATGACAGAAATTGAATGAAATATTGAAATATGAATGAATAAAACACACTAAAATTGGTGTAACCTAGTAATTTAATCCCAATCCGTAACATTCAGGTCTAATATATTGATATTTTATCAAATAATCTTTTTTTCACAAATGAGGCATACTTTTCCATTATATAATGTATCCGAGGTAACCAATAACACTATTCGTCACATTTGACAGCAGCATCTACTGAAAAATCAAAGTTGTATAGTTGTTATATTGCAAGTTGTATACAGGTATAAATCGTCTTGTGCATTTGACACTATTTGTATTTCTGTCGGGACTTACTAACAAAAAAATCACACATAATAGCTATAGGTTTGTATATCAATAGCAATTTATTTATCTGCATTTCAAATAATTATTTTGTTACTATTTGCATAGGATACAGTTTTGTGACGATCATGTCGATGCCGAATTATCGAGCGTCAATATAGCTTTAAAGGGAATGCCAAATATAAAATAACTCAAGATAAAATTTAATCCATTAAAACATGTACATATTGAATGTGTTTATGTAAATTCTTAATCAGTAGAGACTATGTCAGGACAAAGTTGTTCATCCATTCTAGCAACTACAAAATCAAAATTACATTGAATATTCATTGAATTGTTTATTAACACAGCACAAAAATATATATGTAAAAATAGTTAAATTAAGTTGTGCGCAAGCACAATTTCTCTATAGTAAAAAGAGCATGCTTTACTGTTTAAAAAAATATCGCGTTGTTTTCGTGATTTGGATTTCTTCTTCAAAGAATCGTTGCAAATTTAAGATTGCAGATTTATATGTTATACTCTGTACTGAAATGAAAACTGAGACAGTTACCATAGACTCTGTACTAAAATGAAAACTAACAGTTACCATAGACTCTTTACTGAAATTAAAAGGGACAGTTACCATAGACTTTGCACTAAAATGAAAACTGAGAGTTACCATAGACTCTGTACTGAAATGAAAACTGACAGTTACCATAGACTCAGTACTAAAATGAAAACTAACAGTTACCATAGACTCTTTACTGAAATTACTGAAAGGGACAATTACCATAGACTTTGCACTAAAATGAAAACTGAGAGTTACCATAACTCTGTACTGAAATGAAAACTAACAGTTACCATAGACTCTTTACTGAAATTAAAAGGGACAATTACCATAGACTTTGCACTAAAATGAAAACTGACAGTTACCATAGACTCTGTACTGAACTGAAAACTGACAGCAATCATAGACTCTGGGCAAAAATGGGAGCTACTCTACGTAGGAAAAAAAAATATTTCTTTTGCGCCATTTTTTTTTTAACTAATGTACTTTTGATGAATTTTATAAAACTTCCTTCCATATTAATAGAGGTGGGGGGCCAGTTAAAAAACTTCCGTCATTTGAGTTGGATTTTTTATCCTGACTAACTTTTTTAATTTTGTGTCGTATAATCTTTACGAGTGTATTTAGAAGAATGTATGAAATAAATTCAATGACATTTATTGAACTCATGTATCTATAAAAACAGTTTTTTACAACGAAGTATTTTTTTTTTACAGCTTTAAAGGTGTTGTAGTTGCTTAAAGATATCATTGATATCTTTGATAAAAGATACCATTGTACTCTCAATTTGTTTGCAAAAAATAAATATATCCTATTAAAAGATAAAAGTACCTTTAAAAAAATGAAAAGTGTACATTTTTAGCGTAAGAATATTATATTTGCAATTCATTGAAACTTTTTTTTTTCTTCTTAATAATAGAATAGCTTCTATAAGATCTTCTTTCATTGCAGATCCAAAATAGTTTTTGATAAGTTTTTATATCTGAGAAAAGTCTTTCGACACTCACTTGGTTTGCTACTAAAGTTGTCACTATTTTTGCTACTGCTTGCATGAAAGATACACTACTGTACTACTACTGCACTACACCACACCACATCACTGTGCCTAGAGCTGAGTTATGCCCCTATACAGTTTGGGAAGGATATGGGTGAGAATGTTGACTGAGCTCTGTCAGCTAGTCATACAGACATAAGAGTCTGACAGTTATAAGAGACTGGCTACACTACAAACACCCATAGCACTGTCGGGACTTGAATCCGAAACCTCTGCCACTGAGCGCCAGACACTCGGCCATTCAGGCCCCAGTCATGTTAGATTACTACTACTACACACCACACCACATCACTGTGCCTAGAGCTGAGATGGCCTTTAGAGATTGGCTTTACAGTCATATTTAAAATGGATTGAGAAACACTACAAACAAAAATGGCACTGCTGGGACTCGAGCCCAAAGCCTGTGGCACCGATTTCGGCCATGTGGCACCACTCGGCCCTTCCGGCCCGATTTAAAGATATGATCGGATGATCACCTGAACATTTAATTTTAACATTCATTTCTAGAATTTTGGAAAAATAAAAATCCCGACTCCTTAAAAAATTCTCGCCTTCTGACTCCTTGCTGTCGACTCCGACTCCTCACTTCCACATATTACAGTAAAATACATCAATGACTTGCTGACTTCATACTAAGCTTTGGTTTGTCGCTCTACAGTCATATTGTGCACACTTTAGGCTAATTAGACCGGGACCTACTGTTTAACGTGGATTCCGAACCACTCATAAGCATCCATGCCCCCTCCATGATTCGAACCTGAAGCCTGTGATACCAAAGGCTAGAGAGCTAGTCAATTGGCCATCAGGCAGCTGTCTTTATAATAAGAGTTTTGTTTTGAATATTTTTTGTGGTGAAAACAATGTATTCTCTATTCCGTATAAACAAAATAAGAAATAAATTATTTATCCAATAACATAAATAAACTCGAAAAACTAATAACAGACTTAATATAATAAATTTTGAATAAACTGTTATATTTTGGAAACCAGATCCTGAAAAAAAAAAAAAAAAAAAAAATGTTGTTCTTATCCAGTTGCGTTGAAAAACCAATTGCCCAAAAACGAGTAAAACTGGGTAGACAAAAAAACCCCTATCATCTTGGCAATCCTCCCTTCGCCACTAAATCATGCATCAAACGATGAACCAGTAGGAGGAAGGAAGGGATCCCAACAAATCGTTTGGTGGTGGTGGCAAGACGAAAGTGATTTCTTCTTCCCTTCCTTTCGGAGCTTCAGTGATTCCGGCGTCAGAGGAAGTGATCAGACGATTATTTCTTCTTCGGCCGCAGGAATCGTTTGGGACTTTTTATTTCGGTGTTCGATAGGCAAGAATGGCGGGTGTTTGGTTTGTCGTGTCCATACCGACGGCTTCTTTCGAAAGGAAATTGAAGCACCCCGAAGAATATAAAGAAAAGAAGGATCATCATGACGGTAAGCCATTCATTTTTAATGTTAAATGCCTTTTTTTAATAATGTCTTTTTTAGAATGCTTGTTTCTACGAATTCGTACTTATTATAATAACATTTAAAAATTTTTTTTTTTTTTTTTTTAGAATGATAGCTTTTTACGAATTTGTACTTATCATACTAACACTTAAAAAATTTTTTTTTTTTTTTTAGAATGATTTACGAATTTCTACTTATTATATCAACAATTAAAAAAAAATTTTTTTTTTTTAGAATATTAGATTTTTACGAATTTGTACTTATTATATTAGCAATAAAAAATTTTTTTTTTTTAGAATATTAGATTTTTACGAATTTGTTCTTATTATATTAGCAATCAAAAAAATTTTTTTTTTAGAATCGCAGCTTTTTAAGAATTTGTACTTATTATCTCAACAATTAAAAAAAAATTTAGAATGGTAGCTTTTTACGAATTTGTACTTATTACTTATTATATTAACAATTAAAAAATTTTTTTTTGAATGGTAGCTTTTACGAATTTGTACTTATTACTTATTATATTAACAATTAAAAAAATTTTTTTAGAATGGTAGCATTTTACAATTTGTACTTATTACTTATTATATTAACAATTAAAAAATTTTTTTAGAATCGTAGCTTTTTACGAATTTGTACTTATTACATATTATATTAACAATTAGAAAAATGTTCAGAATCGTAGCTTTTTACGAATTTGTACTTATTATATTAACAATTAAAATTTTTTTTTTTAGAATGGTAGCTTTTTTACGAATTTGTAATTATATTAGCAATCAAAAAAAAAAAAAAATTTTTTTAGAATCGCAGCTTTTACGAATTTGTACTTATTATCTCAACAATTAAAAAAAAATTTAGAATGGTAGCTTTTTACGAATTTGTACTTATTACTTATTATATTAACAATTAAAAAATTTTTTTTTGAATGGTAGCTTTTACGAATTTGTACTTATTACTTATTATATTAACAATTAAAAAAATTTTTTTAGAATGGTAGCTTTTACGAATTTGTACTTATTACTTATTATATTAACAATTAAAAAAATTTTTTAGAATCGTAGCTTTTTACGAATTTGTACTTATTACATATTATATTAACAATTAGAAAAATGTTTAGAATCGTAGCTTTTACGAATTTGTACTTATTATATTAACAATTAATTTTTTTTTTTTTTTTTTAGAGTGGTAGCTTTTACGAATTTGTACTTATTGCAAAAAAAAAAAAAAAAAAAAAATTCTTAGAATCATAGATTTTTACGAATTCGTATTTATTATATTAACAAAAATTTTTTTTTTTAGAATGGTAGCTTTTATGAATTTGTATTTATTATATTAACAATAAAAAAAAAAAAATTGTTTGATATTGCACTCTGATTTCGATTATATATTGCACGTAAGTAAAACTGAAAATAGCAATCAAAGAATTCGTTTAAAATATGAAGAATTTTATTTTTTAAAAAATAAAGAGTTTTATAGTTGTAAACTATTCCTTTTTGATACTAGTAAACTATTCCTTTTGATACTAGTAAACTATTCCTTTTTGATACTAGTAAACTATTCATTTTTTTTAGAATCGCAAATTTTTACGAATTCGTGTTTATTATATTAACAATTAAAAATTTTTTTTTATAGTATACTCTGATTTCGATTATATATTGTATATGAGTAAAACTGAAAATAGAAATCAAAGAATTCGTTTAAAATATGAAGAATTTCATTAAAAAATAATAGCAATTAAAATATGAAGAATTTTATTTTAAAAATAATAGTAATAAAATATGAAGAATTTTATTTAAAAAATAATAGTAATAAAACCCGAAGAATTTTATTTAAAAATAATTATAACAAAATATGAAGCATTTTATTTAAAAAATAATTATAACAAAATATGAAGAATTTTATTAAAAAAATAATAATAATAAAATATGAAGAATTTTATTTAAAAAATAATGACATTTTTTCCAGTTTTGATAAAATATTTTCGAAAACTAATTTCTGTAAAAATAATTTCATAACTATAAAAGTTTATTGCTATGAATGCGTTTTTTTGTTATCTAATTGTTATTTGATTTACTGAAATAGCTTTTCTTTTGAAATTTTGTTTCTCAAAAATATATTTCAGAAGAACATATAAAAATGATTAGTAGCAGCTATTAAATATTTATTTTTTTTTTCTTCTGTTTGAAGCATTGTTCAAATTTTACTCGATTGCTAACCATTCGTAAACTTTAATGTCTTTAATCAAAATTTTCAAAGAACTTACTAATTATAAATAGCTTTCAACTATTATAATTATGAATTTAGATTGAGAATTTTTACGATTATTTTTCGATATATATATATATATATATTGGCTATTACAGAATAAAATTTCTGTAAAAAATTAGTAAATAAATTATAAACTAATATTAAAATTATAAATAAAATAAATTATAAAATCATTATGAAATAATATAAAATAGTTATATTAAAATAATTACTTTAAATTATTTTACAATAATTTCATGATTTATGAAAATTATAAATTAATTATAAAAACTAATAACAAAAAATTATAAATAACAAATAATTATATTTATAATTTATAATTTTATATATAATTATACAATTAATTATAAAATTATTTTTTTGAATAATATAGATTAATAATTACTTATTTATAAAATTATTTTTAAAGTGTAATAGGCTTTCAAACAATAGGTAAAAGATGAAAATAAATATAAAATGCAATAAATTTAATTAGTTGATTCAATAGCAATTATTCTAAAATCCTGAAATCTCTGGACTTTTTTTTTTTAATTTCTAAAAATAAAATAAATAATAAATTTATGTCTTTCATAGCATGTTTAAAAGAGTCAGAAAACAATTAAGTAGATAGTAATTTTATTTAATTGGATATTTCAATAATAAAATTAATTATTATAACTTTGTTCTGAATTCTTGAGGAATATATATATAAGCAATACTTTGATCGCTCTTCCACGTTGTTCACACCTCACCACTCAGCTACGATTCAGATAATGTTTTATTTTGATGATTTGAATAATGCAATGCACTGTTTTCGTATCAATATTCTGGAATTTTGGTAGTTTTTTTAAAGATAATAATTAAAAAAATTCACTTTTCTTTCAATAAATAGTCAATTTAATTATCGTAAAAATGCTTATAAAAAATTATAAAATTTCTAAATATATTATTTGTCATGGATTTTTAAAAAAAAAAATTATATAAATTATGATTAAATAAACCAGTATTATAATGGTTCTCGTTAGATCACCGAAGTCAAGCATCATTGGGCGCGGTCAGTACTTGGGTGGGTGACCACCTGGGAACACCGCGTGCCGTTGGCATTCACACATTAGGGACCTGAATGGCCGAGTGTCTAGCGCTCTGGCGCTCGGTGCCATGGGTGTTTGAAGTGGTTCGGAATCCACTTTAAGCCGTAGGTTCCGGTCGCACATGACTGTAAGAGCGTCACGGAGCAAAAGTCAGGCTTCTACCTACGGGGTGCTCCATCACAACAGAAGCTGCTTCCTTCCCCTTCAATCATGAGTACATATGGGCTCGTGGGCTTGGCCTAGAAATGTTTGCCAAGTGGGATAAGAAACAACAACAGTATTATAATTTCTTGTTGTTCTGATGTTTTTTTTTTAAACGGATAGACAGTTTTAAAAATTGTTCCATTAAATAAAAGCAAATAAATAAATAAAAATTTGTACAGCTATCTATCTTTAAACGGAAAAAAAAAATCTGGAAAGTTTAAAATACATCTAAGAGTTTTTTTTTACATAAAAAATATAGGATAAAAGCAATACAAACATAATAATTATATACTAGAATAAATCTGTTCTTGTTTTCTAATACGAACACACTGACTAGTGTCATTTTTTTTTACTAGAATGGCAGATCTATAGCAGATTCAGCGTTACAATAGGTGAAACGCAAGAATTACTAAACGAATCCGTTATTTTCCTACATGTTTTATGCATCCACACAAATAACCTGAAGTATTAGCACCTTCTTTCCTTTCTCCTTGAATCGAATGAAAGGATTTTTTGTCTTCCCACGTTTGCCGTAAACATGGAAGGAAGATTTTCAGCTGCAATACGCTATTTCAGCTGTTTCCCAATTTCAGTTGCTGAATTGTTTTCTAATTTTCAGCTGTCACTGACGTTCGCATGTCGTATAGAAGAAAAGAAGTAAAATTACAATAATGCAACCTGGTAATTGGAGTTGCTTTTCCACACTGTCAATAACGTAATTTTTAAAGCAGAGACGCAACGTTCGCTTTCGAAGAATTTGAACCGCAGCTCTCTGAACGCTTAATGTACGTATCTCTACTAATCGACGAAGATTTGGTTTGTCACTTGATTTGATTAGGACATCTTGTGCACACGACGGCTAAACAGACCGTTACATACAGTTTAAAAGGTGGATTCCAAACCACTCACAAACATCCATGACATACAGGCTTTGAACGTGAAGCCTGTGATAACAAACGCCAGAGCGTTAGCCATTTGGCCACCAGGCCACTCTTTGCTGATCGACGAGTCATACATAAATGTGTTATAGGACAGATTTGTCTTTTACTCGGTCTACTTTGTGTAATTTGTGGCCTGATGGTCGAGTAGCTAGCACTCTGGTACTCGGTACCATAGGTATCAGGTTCAAATCCCGACTTGCCCATGGGTGTTTGTAATGGTTCGGAATCCACTTTAAACCGTAGGTCCCGGTCCTAATAGGATCGTAGAGCGTTGCGGAGGCATTGTTACTCCGCGTCCGTAGCTTATCTTCAAGTTACACGCGCCCCCTGGGTAATGCAAAGTGAGTAATGTCTGTGCAGCGCTTGCCTTAAGGCATCAAAGACAATTGTCTAAGTGGTTGCCAGCTGCATTAGAAAAAAAAAAAAAACTTTGTGTAATTTAATATGAATGTATAAAAAAATCATAAAATATTTTCCACAGATTTTATTAATATTGTCAACGAATTTTACTTATTATTATGAAAATCAATATTACAAACATTCAATCTTTGATGTGGAAAGAATATCCAATTTTATTAAAAATATTAAATTTTCTCATCCTTTTTACGATAGCGTAATTATACGACAATAATTTTTTTATTTAATTACCTTGCAATCTTATATTCCTCAGTAGACTTTTTTATTTCTACATCGGGAAAAAAAAGCAAAAATAAATAATAAAAAGTACAAAATAAATATATAAAAAAAAAAATAGGTTCTCCTGTCATGGATGACCAGTAAACAATCTTTTAACACATTTAACAGCTAGAAATTGAGCTTTATAATGAGTTTTCGTTCAATTTCAAATATTGCCATCGATAATAAAAAATATTCTGAATTTGTTTAAAAGGATTGCTATTCTTTTATTGCTAATATAAATTGAAGTGAATAAGCTATCAATATTTTGATATCTAATGTGGAAATGGTCAACAAAGGACATAATTTTTAAGCGTTAAAGAAACTGTAATTAGCGCTCTGCAGCTAGGGTTTGGTTAACTTTAGTTAACTTCAGTTAACTTTTCGCAATTAACTTTCGGATTCGAGTTTCGGCAGTGTCAAGGATGCTTGTAGGGGTTCGGAATCCCCTTTAAACCATAGGTCCCCGTAAAAATGACTGTAGAGCGTTGGGCTGACAACCTACCCTGTAAAAAAGAAAACAACTAATGTTTCGGTATCTCTCTGTAGGTTGTACGGCATTGACCCTTCAAGGGGATGCTGCGCTATTGAAGAAAAAGAAGAAAGGAAATGTAAGCCTTACTCATGTCTAATGGTAATTTAAATAGTTAGCGCATAAGAGAGGCTGGTTCAAATCAACTAACAGCGTTCGTTTCAGTAACTCTTTTTTTCATTTAAATTTTCTCAAAGGGTTTTAGCTATACGAAAAATTTTTTTAAAGATTGTAGGATTTAGCACACAAAAACAAGCATAAGTATCCCTATCAGTGAAAAAGCACAGTTTCAAATGTTAAGTCAAGAGCAAAACACAAGCACAGCTAAACCTTTGAAAACAATACGAATGTTTTACTGATGTGTAGTTGTCAAACTCTATCCTGTCGATTAATTTAAGATGGAATGTTACTTTAGAGTAAAACAGCTGGAAATGTAAGAGGAAACCTTATTCTAGAGCAAAACAGTTGGAGAGGTAATCCTATTTTAGAGCAAAACTGTTGGAGATATAATCTTATTTTAGAGCAAAACAATTGGAGATGTAATCCTATTTTAGAGCAAAACTGTTGAAGATATAATCTTATTTTAGAGCAAAACGGTTGGAGATGTAATCCTATTTTAGAGCAAAAACTGTTGGAGATATAATCTTATTTTAGAGTAAAACAATTGGAGATGTAATCCTATTTTGGAGCAAAACTTTGGAGAGCAAAACAATTGGAGAAAATTCTATTTTTTGAGATATAATCTTATTTTAAAGCAAAAACTGTTGGAGATGTAAGATGGAACTTTATTCTAGAATTAAACCGTTGACAATGTAAGAGGAAGCCTTATTATAGAGCAAAACATTTGGAGATGTAAGATGGAACCTTATTTTTGAATTAAACCGTTGGGGATGTAACAGGAAACATTATTATAGAATAAAACAGTTGGATATGTAAGATGGAAACTCATTCTGGAATTAAATCGTTGGAGATGTAAGAGGAAATCTTATTCCAGAGTAAAACAGTTGGTCGACATTCATGATGAATTTAGTATGAATGTCGCAAATAGCTTCTCGTCTAAGTGACCGATAATTTCCCGCCATAATCCGAGCATTATAAGTTAAAAAAAATTCTAGAATTTACCAGCTTGGATTATGGGCCATATAAAATCTTGCTGTTTCTTTTCCCCGAAAAGTATCGGTAAAAATTAATTCTTGAAAAAAATGCTGACTGACTGAGTGTTTACCCGAAGATTGTAAAAAAATTGATGCTGACGTGAAAAAGAAGTATGCTATTCTTTTAAAAACAAAGTGATGTATTTATGCTAATTGTGGATGATAGAAAATAAGCGTATTTTTAAAAAAAAATACAGGATGGAACTTACATTGCACACCATAGTAGAGATTGAAAACAAGAACCCCGGGTAACGAAGTTCCAATTCAAAATTCTTTTCTGGAAGTTTGTTTGAAATTTTGGAAAATTTGAAATTTAATTTCTATTACAATTTTTCGCTTTCATCATAGATCTTTCGCGTATATTTTATTTCTCTTACATACACAATTTTCGATACGTCGTGTTAATTTTCTTATATTATTTCCGCATAGAAAAATCTTAAAGTGGGAAAATTTTTTAAATTTATCCCTATCATAAATTCAGAAATGCAATTTATTGGTAAAAGTTATGCTGAAAAAAAATAAATGGACACGTGGTTGAATTTACGTCGCCTCGGATTATGTAAGAGCATTTTATATTTGTCGCCAAAATGTTGTTTTATATTTATTTACCATCAAAATGTTATTTTTACATTTATTTATCAAAATATTATTTTACATTTTATTTATCAAAAGGTTATTTTACATTTATTTATCATCAAAATATTATTTTTACATTTATTCATCAAAATGTTATTTTACATTTATTTATCATCAAAATATTATTTTACATTTATTTATCAAAATGTTATTTTACATTTATTTATCATCAAAATATTATTTTACATTTATTTATAAAAAATATTATTTTATATTTATCGACATTTATTTTACATTTATTTTTGTTATTTTAATATATTTATCGCCAAGAATGATATTTCATTTATTTTATTTATCGATATTTATCATCAAAATATTATATTTTTATTCATCAAAATGTTATTTTATACTTACTTATCGATTTATTTATAAAAAATATTTTTTTATTTTTTATATTTATTTATCGACAGAAATGTTTTTTTATATTTATCGTCAAGAATGTTATTTTATACTTATTTATATTAACATATTTAGAAATGCTATTTTATATTACTTATCGACATTTATTATATGTCTAATATATTTATCATCAAAATATATGACGCTGTGAATTTTAAACGGTAATAAGCACAAGTTCTGTAGCATGTAATTATTATTGAGTTAAATTAAAAAGTCCTAGTATAAAAGGATTTAAATAATGATACACTATAGTACCATTTGTAATTCAATTCAATTAAAAAATCTATCCTAAAGTACTATTTAATAAATGGTAGCACTTCACTTAACAGAGCTTTTAGTTAATGCTTTATAATTTTGATAATTCGTAACCAGACCGCAAAAGTTCCACGCCATATTGAATGATTTGTATTATCATTTTTTCGTTAAAAAAATTTTAATATAAAATAAATTGCATCTCTAAATTCTGATTATTTTCCAGATAAAATTAAAAAATGACTTTATAATTTTGCAATCTGATCTACTCTTGAAAGCTTATTGTAAAAGTTCTGTTTATATATACGTAATTTGCCAAATATTTACCATTGACCGTAAATTAGCTCTCTTTCTAAAATTGCAGGATTATTCAGTTAATAGAATTTGAGAATGATAATGTTGTGAAAGGTGTCTGTTTTCAAGAAAGCGGCAATTTTTTTTTGAAGTGATTTTTTTCATAATAACATAACAATTCGTAATCAAATTTTGTTTCGCAAAATGGCATTGAAATAAAAGAATGTTGATGCACGGCGTTTGAATCAATTTATTTTATAAATGAAATTATCGCCTTAAAAATCAACACTTGAAATTGTTTTTTGTTGATTCTGATGAATAATATAAGCATTTTCGTAAACCTGAATCAACATATATTTGACAAAACATTTCGCAATCGTATATTTTCTATTGCCTTCGGTCAAGTTCACGTTTAGTTCAGAAGATAGTAATTAACATTCAATTGTGTTGAACAGTCTCTTATATTTTAAATGGGAGTAGTCATTATTTCTTGAAATGGAAAATTACTAATAGTATAAGGATAGTAATAGAAAACTACTAATAGATTACTAATAGAATAATTATATAATAATTATTATAATAGAATTATTAATAGATAATTCTGAAAAACTCATATTTTATTCAATCAAAAACGTTCTTTTCTTTGGCAGGAAGATATTTTTTATAGCATACCATCCAGTTATGATTCACCTATTTTTGATTTTTTATAAGTTAATTTTCAACTATTTTTAAAAATCAAAAATAGTTGATTTGTTGTTAAATTTTGGAGTTGATTGTTGATCAAATTTTTGAGCAGTTTGAATTGGATTGTTTGTCAAATTCTTTCAATTTGACAAACAATCCAATTCTAACTGCTCAAAAATTTGATCAACAATCAACTCCAAAAATTTAACAACAAACAACTATTTTTAACAACAATCCAACTCAAATAAAGTGAATTGGAGGAATGCTTAAAAATTGGCAATAAATTTGTAGAGTGCTTCAGTAGCAATTTTACAAACATTAGAAAGTGTAGGCTATTCTCGGAGGATTCTGAATCCCACAGTAATATTGGCTGTAGGAGAGTTAATGCAGCCTAATGGTAGAGTAACTACCATTAGGCTGCATTAACTATCAGCCTAATGGTCAGAGCCATAGATTTCGGATTAGAATCCCGGCGGTGTAATAGATGTTTGTAGTGGTTCAGAATCCACTTTAAACCGTAGGTCCTTGTCTATAGTATGACTGTAAAACATTGGATGCTGGCCTGATAACCCTACCCCATAAAAACAAAACATCTTCTGTCTCGAAATATGCCAGTAGGAAGAGGGCCTTGGCCCACCATGGGGCAGTTGTGCCAATGAAGAAGACAAGAAGAACTGAGTTGTCCAATTTAATATACTATTTCGAGAATCCAATATAATTTATAGAACACTATAGTGTACAATATCTTCTTACAGATCAGTGATGAAGTATTGGTCCCATTTCAAAATTGAATCCTTCTCGCTAAATAAAAAAAATTACTAAATTTAAGTGCCCCTAATTTAATTTTATTAAATTTTTTTAAAAATTTTAATTAACTTTACTTATTTAATTAAAATAAATAATCTACTAAATTTCTTCTTTATTTTTACTTCCGCCACCCTCTTAATTTTATTAAGCTCTCCTGAATTCATCTGAAGGTACCCCACCATCCTCTACTTGACTCTTCCCCTGTCACCTAAGGAACCAGCGGTATGGCCCCCTTTGGGAACCATTGGTGCGAAATTCTGATAGGTTCATCTTGTGACTAGCATCGTAATGTAATACTGTAAGACCTGTTTAATCTGGCATATTCTGGACCACGGCCATGACGGATTATCGAGTATGCATGCAGTTTTAACGGGGATACCAAAGAAAAATCTGTCTAGATAATAAATTATAGTTAAAAAACTAAAATACGCGCTTTTTAGAGTTAATCAAACTAAAAAGTAAAACATAATTGTTAATATAAGAATAAAATGACTGACGATAAAATGAATGTCACTGTTCTAAAAGCGTGGGGGGCTTTGTATGATATTTTTAAACTAACTCTGCATTTCGGAATGAAACTAGTGAAAAATTGTAACGATTGATATCGAGCACCCCACGCTTTTAGAACAGTGACATTCATTTTCTCGTCAGTCATTTTATTCTTATGTTAACAATTATTTTTTCCTTTTTTAGTTTGATTCACTCTAAAAGCGTGTTTTTTAGTGTTTTTAAACTATAATTTATTTTTTTTTACTTTTTATTAACTCTAAAAGCGTGTTTTTAGTGTTTTTAAACTACAATATTTAAATGAGGTCCCGGTACGGAGGACTGGAACTATAGTTCTTACAATAATTTAATTGTGAGTAAAACAAAGGCTAACTGCGAATATGTCGAGCCAGCCAGGATTCGAACAGAGAATCTCCTGATCCGTAGTCAGGCGCGTTATCCGTTGTGCCACTGTCCCACGTAGTTTGAATGTCTTTACTGAATACTTTCATTCTACATGGGTTAAATTGCTTGTCATAAGTTAAAATAAAAATCACTCATCCTGGCGATCCTAATCATGATGAGATAATAAACTTATCAAAATATTTTAGTGTTATCGGTCCTTGAAAAGTCTACAACGTTTAAATTAAACCTGAGCGCTTAAAGTATGGCAAAATTGAGCCCAAAGAGTCAGTTACAAACAAACATACAGGTGAAACTAATAAAAGCATATTAAAAATTAAAACATGTACTTATTCAATATGTTGATGCACATTCTGAACCTGTGTGGTCGATATCAATATCCGGCAAGGTTTTCGTCATTCCAACAGCTACAAAATTAACACTCATGCATTGAATATTCATTGAATTGAATATTCTTGCATTGACAGAAGAATACAACGCAAAAGGAAAATGAATATTGTACAATGGCATTCATAACAAGTTGTAAAAAGCGGACATGCATTTATTATATGCAAGTCATACATTTATTTGAGTGACTATTTTGTAGTTTAACATATGCGATGATAACTTGGCGATTTTTGGCAACCACCTTTACTGTTGGCTATTATTAATCAAGGCTGTTGGCGCGAAGGTAGAAAAAGGTATTCTGTTCTAGTATATATTTGTCGTATTATTATTTATCTTTAGAAAAGTTATTTTATTTATAACTCTGATAATTTTGTACGAAATATAATAAAACATTACAAAAAAAAATTCATATAAATAAATATTTTATTTTTCAATCCTTTTGGAGGGAAAGTATTACACAGTAAAATTTATTAATAGAATATAAATGTGAAATATTTAGAAAAAAAATAAATCTGCATTTACTGACATTTTAAATTTGCATTTTTTGCTTAGTTGCATTTATTTATGTGCATTTATGGACACGAAATTTGCATTTATTTTTATTATTTATTTTAGCTAAAAAAATTAACCCTTTATTTTGAAACTTGTAGTGTAGTAGATATTTTTCTCCCTTGGCACCAACAGCCTGGAATAATAATAGCCAACAGTAAAAGGAGGTTGCCAAAAATCGCCAAGCCATCATCCCATACGTTAAAACTACAAAATAAAAGTCACTTAAATATTATGTTTGCTCCAAACTGACTACTCCAATGTACGTTATGTTATATTATTACTCTATGGAAATACCACTTCTTACATTCACGTAATTAATTTTCAGTTTTATGGAGTTGTTATTAAAGTAGTACTAAAGGAAAACGTTTTCATATTTGCATTTAGGGACATTTTAAATTTGCATTTATTCTTTTGTTACATTTATTTATTTGCATTTATAGACCCGAAATGTGCATTTATTTTCATTATTTATTTTAGCTAAAAAAACGAACCCTTTGTTTTTTAAACTTATAGTAGACATTTTTCTCCCTTGGGGCCAACAGCCTAGAATAAAAATCGCCAACAGTAAAAGGTGGTTGCCAAAAATCTCCAAGCTCTCATCGCATATGTTAAAACTACTAAATAAAGACACTTAAATATTATGTTTTCCCCAAACTGTCTACTCCAATGTACGTTCTGTTATATTATTACTCTCTTTTGGAGGGAAAATATTACAAAGGAAAATTTATTCATAAAATATAAATGGTAAATATTTCGCAAAAATAAATTTGCATTTATTGAATTTACATTTATTCTTTCGCTGCATTTATTTATTTATTTTTATTGATACGAAGTTTGCATTTATTTTCATTATTTATTTTAACTAAAAAATGAACCTTCGTTTTGAAACTTGTAGCAGACATTTTTTCCCTTCGCGCCAATGACCTAAAGGTAGTTGCCAAAATTCGCCAAGCTAACATCTCATATGTTAAAACGACAAAATAAAAGTCAGTTATGTTTTCCTCAAACTGACAATTTCACTGTACGTTGTGTTATATGTTATTATTACTCTCTTTTAGAGGAAAAAAGTGACACAGGAAAATTTATTAACAAAATTTAAATGTGAAATATTTAAAAAAAATAAATTTGCATTTATTTTCATTATTTATTTTAGCCAAAAAAAAAATTAACCGTTTGCTTTGAAACTTGTTGTGGTAGACATTTTTCTCTGTTCGCGCCAACAGCCTGGAGTAATAATAGCCAACAGTAAAAGGTATTGCCAAAAATCGCCAAGAAAAGAATATAAATGTGAATTATTTCGAAAAATAAATTTGCATTTATTGGCATTTTAAATTTGCGTTTATTCTTTAGTTGCATTTATTTATCTGAATTTATAGACATGAAATTTGCATTTATTTTCATTATTTATTTTAGCTAAAAAATGAACCCTTTGTTTTGAAACTGGTAGTACACATTTATCTCTCTTGGCGCCAACACGCTAGAGTAATATGGATAATAGCTTGGCGATTTTTGGCAACCAACAGTAAAGGTGGTTGCCAAAAATTGCCAAACTATTATCACATAATGTTAAATTACAAAATAAAAGTCACTTAAGGATTATGTTTGTCCCGAACTGACTACTCCAATGTACGTTCTATTATATTATTACTCTAGGAAAATTTTTTTTTACATTCGCGTAATTAAGTTTCGGTTTTATGGAGTTGTTATTAAAGTAGTCCTAAAGAAAAACATTAGGAGATTCGAAAACCTTTACTTTTTGGCAAAATGTGTGCGTTAAAATTAAAACGGAGAGCGAGTCTCGAAGCGTGTCGCAATTTCACGAGGCACCGGTGCTGTCTCGCTCATTATTCGTGGTGAGAAACGTGTTCCATGTTGAAACTTTGAAATCGTCTGCATTCAATGCAACAAACAGAATGTTTATTTATTGTTCTTTATCGCTATTCTTTAATAGCAGAAAAAAGAAATTTTCTCGGATGTTCTGAAAGTGTTTGTTGTTCTTCAGCATTTCTGAAATCTTTTGATACGTTCGTGATTGTCCAAAATTGTACTTCACACACAATTACGCCTTGAATGTTTGTATTTTTGTTTCTATTCTTCATTTTGTATTTCGGTGAATGTTTTTCTTACAATACGAGGACAATAGTTGCCCTTCTTAGCGTGTGAGGGAATCTACAAAACTTATTTGACGACAGGAACCTCATTTAAGAAGGATTTAGTAGGTTCAATGTTATTTAGGTTGTATACCCTTTGGAACACTTAGACCCTCTCGCTCACTGGTAACATTTTTTGATGATTAAATAAGTTCCGATATTAAAAAAGTATCTTCACTTCTTGTTATAAGCGTGCACTAGGTGACTCAATAGTTGCCACATATATTAGTCTTAAAATGGCTAGACTAGTAGCAGTAAACGTGAAGGAGGGCTGAGGTTCGAATCAGGTGCCGGCACTGTTTTCAGAAATGAGGAGACGAGGGAGATTGTGATCATATGTGCAAAGCATCGACAGTCATGTTAACTGAGAGAGTTAAGAGGCAGTTACTCTTAAAAGTTCTTCCGGAAGGCACTTCCTTCTGTTCAGTACTCGTCGATGAGTGGTTCGTAATATACAAAAGCATGATGATCTACCTTCAGCTTTCTAACTGGTAAGACGAGAAAAACAAAAAAAAAAAAAAATAACCCTTAAATGCCCTTTTGTAGGGCACTGTCCCCCCCTCCATACTCATGATTTACGTAAAGTTAGAGGAGGCCAAAACACTCGCTGATTGGTAACCATCTATTAATCTCGTTACCGTCTACTAACCCATACAAGAAGTGCATCTGCCAATTCAGCAGAATTCATTCGTGAAGCGATGCATTTTCACTGAACCTTAGAAAAGGAAGCCCTTCATACTGACCTTGAATCCTGCAGGACAGTGCCACCTATACGTTTTCGGGCATACGTTTCTATGTTAATAGGGTTCCCACCAATGTACTCTATCTCCCTTCAGTGGCCTGATGGTCAATTGGCTAGCACTCTGGCCGTTGTTAACACAGGCTTCAGGTTCAAAACCTGGCGGTGCCATGGATGCTTATTAGTGGCTCGGTTAAACTGTAGGTACCGGTCTAATTAGCCTAAAGGGTGCACAAAATAACAGTAGAACGACAAACCAAACCAAGATACCTCCCTTTATGCTTTTAAGAGGAGTTTTGAAACACCCTGTCTAAACAATCTCATAACAGTTAGGCAAGCATTTTAATGTACCAATTAATAATTTTTTTAGCCTAAGTTTTTTTCCTCCTAAAACAAGCGTAATATCTAAGCTTCTTGGATGGCAAAATCGCAGGTATTTCCCCTTTTTCTCCATTAATCTGCCGGCTTTTCTGCACTTTTCCACGCGCAATACAGCTCTGTTTGTTCTCGTGTTTTATGTGAAGATAAGAGCCGAATTCATCGCTTAGGAAGTGCTCGCTAGAAATAGATACGCTTGTCTGTGTCGGCAGTAAAACGCGCATTCCTTGCATCAGTTGTTCCAGTGAATGCCGGGCTGAATAGACGCGAACTGTGAATGCTTAACTTTATGCTAAAATGCACTATACAACTGTACTTCTTTTCATAATCATGTACACCACAATTCATTGTGTAGTCGTTTGGTATGCCGAGTACTTTGACCTTTATCACTCGTCACTCTAATGGCAGATGTAGAATAGTCACTGTTATCAGGCTGCACCACTGGAGGCTTGCTAGACTGTATTCCCTTTTGGAAAAATCCGTCATGTCGGCGTATGGAGTGCTCACACCTCCTCCTCAAATCCAATTGTTTCCAGCCTACAGATTTATCTCGATCATCCCCAGTATGGGCATAAGCTTTTAATTCACCTTCTCTTTTTGGCATTCTCAACATTTAACTGAAGGTCCCAGTCTAATTATCCCAAAGTGTGCACAAAATGACCGTAGAGCGACAAACCAAATCAATCTTAACTTTCTGTAATTCAGTGTCGAATTTCTGTAAATAAGTGCCAGGTTTCTGTAATTCATTCTTGATTATCTGTAAATCAGGCAGATTTTCGGAGACAAGAGATGACGCTTTTTGCTGGGTAAGGTTGTGAAGCCTACACCCAACATTCATATTAGACCGGGACATTCTTATTCTTCATTGGCACAACAGCTCCATGATGGGCTAAGCCCGTCTGCCTGCTGGCAGATTTCTTGACTGACGTTTTCTTTTTACGGGATAGGGTTATCGGCCTTATGCCCAATTCTCTACAGTCATATTAGATTGAGACCTAAAGTGGATTCTAACCATTACAAACGTCCGTGGCCTGTAAATTAGTATTGGATTTCTGTAATCTTGTACCTGTAAATTGGAATATAGCGAGCCGGTATGATCCCTATAAATGCATAAAATTATTTACAGGTGAATCGGGATGGATAGCTCGTTGAATTTCCGATTTAAAAGTAAACGAATCCTAATCATAAAAGTTCTTTCTGAAGGGCATAATTGCGTTTATTCAGGATATTCTGTTGATGCCAGATATGGGAAACAAAAAAATCTGTAGGCCAGATTCTGCAAATTTTTTCTTCGAAAGACAACGGGGTTTCAAACTATTTACAGTCCATTCTCAGGGTACTCATTCGAAGTTGTGGTTATAAAATGTGGGTGCAAGGTAGAATATCTCCATGGTATATCCTAAGTAACGTTGAATCTGTTATATAATTATTATTTTCATGGTAAACAGTTTAGGTGGAAGCGGCAGCATTTTTGAAACGAAGCTGACGTTTCATCACTGATTTGACGACAGCTTTTGAAATTCTACGCCGATACCAGCAGACTTCTCCAGATGTCAAATACAAGGAAAAAAATCAGTGATGGAAAATTAAGTAACATGCAAGCTACGGGGAGCTCAGGTTCGAATCTGATGGTAGCATACGTTGAAGTCACTATTTTCTGAACCAAAGGAGACTCTAGGAAAATTATAACAACGTGTGTAAAGCTTTTACAGTGAGGTTACCAGGTTTTGTCCTAAACTATATATAACAACACACACACACACACACACACAACACACACACACACACACACACACACACACACATACACACATATATATATATATATATATATATAAGCCAGTTTTGTGTGTAAACCGAAAGACTGTTTTTTTTTCAGTAACTTGACCAACTTCCATCAACTTTTCTTCAGTAACTTCAAACCGATAAGCCGAAAAAAAAAAAAAAAATGATTCTGTGTATGAAGGGATCACAAACTTAAGGCATTGGAAGTGATAATATCCATCAGGATGAGTGAACGTGGACTGGACGAATGATTCGGAAACTCGGATCCCTGACACGGACTTTGAAGGATTTATTGGATTTATTTTTTTCCTTTTACATAAAAAGGCTACATTTAAAACTCAGAAAAGAATTTAAAATATTAAAGCAGTTTTCTTTTTTTTTCATTGTTATTTTCATCTTATTTTTATTTATTATATTCTACTTTTATTGCTGGTGTATGTCTTAGTGCTTTTCCATTAGCTGGATGTACATTTCTTCAACATCAGATTTTTTTTTTTCTTTTTTTGACGAAAGACAAAAAAACAAATGAGAACTACAAACCATTTTGACAATAAAAAACAACTCATTATTAAAAAAGGATAATTCATTTCCTTTAAAATTAATTTTTACATACTTAAGAAACATAAAATAAACTAAAATAAATAAATATAAACTAAAAATAAAATTGTGCTGTATTGGGAGATATTTAGTGATGGATATTCGGCGATTATTGTCATTTAACATTAGAAAAATTCTAATAACTATCGGAATATACACTGAAATATGTGCTATATATATATATATATAATTTCTGAATTTTTGAATATTAAATGAATATTTAATTTATATTGATTCAAATTGAATAACTTCAGAAATTTGAGATTTCCTTTTGTCTTCATGCAAAAGTTCATGCGGGTCATTCTGAGGGTTGGCCTGAGATAAATTGCAATCGTGCCTTCAATTCGGTATTCACACGATTAGCCAATACTCTCCGGAAACTGGTTCCTTTTCACTAGCGTACTCAATTTCCATGAAAATGAGGCATCTCCGAAGCATCTTGCTGTTAAAAAAAATATAATTTAGACAACCATGAAGGGTTATTTCTCATCTTTCAAGAACGGGTCGCCTTTTTTGTGTGTGACTTTATTGCGTTGAAGAATATGTTGGTCAAGGGTTCAGTTATGCATGACAATGGAGCAGTTTTCTTCCGAAAAATGAATTTGCTTTCTGGATTTTAACTTCATCACCGATTGTGATGCAAATAAGATTGATGAGGGAGTTTACGGAATGTTGAAAATGGTTTCCGTGAATTATCATGCCATCATTCCTACAACAAACTTACTTAAATTCTCACAAATTAAAGACTTTTCGTTTTAGATGAAAGTTATTTTATTTGTTCTGGGATTACATATTTTTGTATAATCTATTGAATCATCAATCATTAAAGCGCCATTGAGTTTCATACGTCATCATTCAATTGAATAATAAACGCTGACGCTGTGCAATCTTATTGAATACATTCATTTGTTTCCAAGGTCAGAATGAATTTAATAAAAATCCTAAAATTATTAATAAACAATTGTAAATACTAGTAATTTAAACATAATTTTTTATATTTTTGATAATCATTTTATAATGTTTAACTCAATAGTCGAAAAAGTGTCGATATATTATTGTTAGAGGTCGATATTGAAATTCATTTAATTACAGTTAGCTAAGCGGTTGCTGCAACTAATCCGTGCGAGTAGATTTAATATATTTAATATTAATTAAATAATAATTAGTAGTAATAATGTTCATGGTTTGGGGCCGTTTGAAAACAGTATGATATTTAATAATATTGGATATTAATTTAATAATAACTAAATCGGTGTAACAAAATTAGGAGATTCAATTTATGATCATATATTATGATCATATATATCAGGGATTATGATCATAGTAGTTTCATAGCATTACCACATTATAACAAAGAAATAAGCGAGGACAGAAGTCAATGTGCACAACATAAAAAGAGTTATGGCAAAAGCAAAGATAACTTTTGACTTACCTACGCCTATACATGTTTATATATATATATACACTCAAGAGCCAAAACATTATGACCACCCCTACATTTTGCAATGACCTCGCCTGGATGACGGGGAAGGCACGTAATCAGGTGGAAGTGGTATTTAACTGCTGCTGGAGAGTCTGAAGAATCATTCTTTCACTTCTGTGTGTGATGGGAAAGGCTGCGAATCTAAGCGACTTTGATAGAGGGCAGATTGTAATGGCTCGAAGGCTCGGAGCAAGTATTTCCGAAACTGCACGACTCGTGGGTTGTTCGCGATCAACAGTTGTTAGTACTTACGAAAAGTGGATGAATGACGGTGAAACCAGCAGTAGACGACATGGTGTTGGACGTCCACACACTATCAAAGAAAAAGGTCGTCGGAGACTGTCTCGCATGGTGAAGCAAAACCGGAGCCAGACAGTGGCTCAGCTGACTGCGCAATACATTGCAGGGCCAAGTAGAATAGTATCGGAGCACACTGATCAGCGGACACTGTTGGATATGGGGCTACGCAGCAAACTTCCCACCGTGTGCCTTTGCTGACCAAGCGTCATCGCCAACTGCGCCTGCGGTGGGCCCGGGAACATCGTGACTCATCCATGGATCAGTGGGAGAGAGTTGCCTGGTCAGATGAATCACGGTTTGTCATTCATCACGCCGATGGCTGTGCCAGATACGCCGTCTTCCAGGCGAACAGTTACTCCCTCAATGTACAGTAGATTATACACAGGCTGGTGGTGGCGGTATTATGCTTTGGGGGACTTTCTCTTGGGTGTCTCTGGGACCTATGATTGTGGTAGAGCAGACCGTGAATGCTACAGGGTATCTGAACATCATTGCGGACAAGTTGCACCCTTACATGGCCTCTGTTTTTCCAGCTGGAAATGGAATGTTCCAACAGGACAACTCCCCTTGTCACAAGGCTAAAATTGTGTTGGAGTGGTTCCAGGAACATGATGCTGAATTCCAGTTAATGTCCTGGCCGCCTAATTCACCGGATCTCAAACTGATAGAACACATTTGGGACGGCAGATCAGAGTTCAAAGACCACCAATTCGCAATATCTCGGATTTGCGTGACCGTTGCTTAAACATCTGGTACAATCTGTCTCCGGCCATCTACCAAGGACTTGTGGCCTCCATGCTAAGGCGGGTTGAAGCTGTGTTGCGCGCCAAAGGTGGGCCAACTCGTTATTGACAGGTGGTGAGTGTATATATATTCCCTCCCTTTAACGAACATTAAACTAACTATTATTAAATACATGTCAAATATTGACGATACACCCCTTCACACAGTTATGTCGACCTACAGGAATAGATAACGACCGATTTGGTAACCGCTGAAATAACTGGGGTATCAAAAAAAAAAATCATTTCTGACACAGTTTTAAATTTCACAGTTTAAGTTTTATTGCTGACGCAGTTTTAAGTGAAGGTTATTTTATTTTCATTTGCTGAAGTCAATAGCAGCTGTTTACCTACATACTATTTATGTCTAGATTTAACGTGATCCACTTTATGTTTGTTACAAGCGGATAGTATTAGGAAGGGTTAATTGAGCGCTTTGTGTGGTAGAAAATTCTGAAAACTTCATTTAGGAAAGTTGAAGAAAATTGGGATTCTTACAAATACCATTGATGCTAACTTTGGGGAAATGAAAATTTGATATTTGAGGAAACATTTGGGAAGACATTTGAAATAGGAAATTTTAAATTAAATAGGTTTTACAATGTATGCACATCTGTACTAAAAATAAACAAATTATAAGGAATAAAATAAAAAGCAAAAATTGCCTTGGGACTTAACAATACAAATAATATCATTTCTCCGAGTGAAGACTATTTAAAACATACGCAGTTTCTCAAATAAAATGCTTGATATATAATCAAAATACATCTTTTGTTATTTATAGATCTTATTTTTCTTATTACACGAGTCATGACTTATTTCCAAAATGTTCTTTCCTTCTGTTTTATATCATTTTATATCATTTCAAGGACGTGATGCTAAGCTTTGAGAAGAGATATTTTCAAGCTTATAGAATATTTTTATTTTTATTTGTAATGATTATTTTACCCTTTCAAGCGCCTCTTAGGTGTTTTCTTTATCGGAACGTATTATATTTTCTGAATCCTCAGACAAGGGTGCATTCAGTGAAAAATCACTGTGTCACTGGTGGGTTGTCCGTGGTGTACACGAGGCCATCTGTGTTCCACTCTCCTTTCTTCTAACTGGTAGAAGAGGTAGCCCTAGGTACAGAGGTGTGGTTTGAAGGAAAAAAAAAAAAAGAAAAACCTGTGATGAACACATTATCCATACTCTTCAACGTGTCTGCTTGTTTCTGAAAGCAGTGCCGCCAGCTGATTCGAACATCTACACGCTATCTACCCACGTTTCCACGGCACCACGAGTTGTCATTGTCATATTTGTCGCCAGCAACTCACACTGAACAAACGCTTTCCTAACTGTCATTATACCCAAATGAATCTTCCATGGCCATGAATTTCAATCAAGTTACCATCTTTTTCTCCTAACTTGATTCTGGAACAAGATCCATTGATGTTACACGACTTGCTGTTTAGAAAGTTAGAACAAAAGATGAGTTTGTTGATAAAGAGATACGTAAAAATATATTTTTGCATCCCAAGTTCATAGACTCTAGATAAAGACTACTACCATAAATAGTACTGGAAGTAGAAGTGTCTGATGATTTTGGAGAACTCTTGATGTTAATAGTAGGAACGATATTGGAATATTAGGAATAGAGATGCGTTTGTTAACAAAGATATACGAAAAATTGTTTTTTGCATCCCAAGTTCACAGACTCTAGCTAAGGACTGCTGTTATAAATAGTACTGGAAGTAGAAGTGTCTGATGATTTTGAAGGTCACTTCATGTTAATAGTAGCAATAGTCAATTGATTAATAATCTAATTAATCATTGCACTATGATATAACCATAACAGTTTTTTAAAAAATATTTCAAAATGACCAAAAATTTAATTTAATACTTCGATTAACTCCTTTCATTAAGTTCTCTGATCCAAATCTACACATAATTGGCCACCTGAAATATGACAGCTTAATATTGGAACATTTTGATTTTGCAATTAATCATTCGACGGGACGCTGCTGGTAATTTTATGACAGGTCAACATTTAATTTTTAAAAATTATACAAGTCGAATAAATTGTATCATTTAGATTTTAGATCCGTAAGAACAAAGATGTGTTTGAAGATAAAGAGATTCGTACATTTTTTTTGCATCCCAATGTCATAGACTCTAGATAAAGACTGCTGCTTTAAATAGTACTGGAAGTAGAAGTGTCTGATGATTTTGGAGGACTCTTCATTTTAATAGTAGGAATAGTCAATTGACGGTATTAGAATCTTAAGAACAGACACGTGTTTGATGATAAAGAGATACATTTTTTTGCATCCCAAGTTCATAAACTCTAGATAAAGACAGTTAATTTAAATAATACCGGAAGTAGAAGTGTCTGATGATTTTGGAGGACTCTTCATTTTAATAGCAGGAATAGTCAATTGACGGTATTAGAATCTTAAGAACAGACACGTGTTTGATGATAAAGAGATACATTTTTTTGCATCCCAAGTTCATAAACTCTAGATAAAGACAGTTAATTTAAATAATACCGGAAGTAGAAGTGTCTGATGATTTTGGAGGACTCTTCATTTTAATAGCAGGAATAGTCAATTGACGGTATTAGAATCTTAAGAACAGACACGTGTTTGATGATAAAGAGATACATTTTTTTGCATCCCAAGTTCATAAACTCTAGATAAAGACAGTTAATTTAAATAGTACTGGAAGTAGAAGTGTCTGATGATTTTGTTGAGCTCTTCTTGTTAATAGTATGAATAATCAATTGACGCTATTAGAATCTTAAGAACAAAGATGCGTTTGATGACAAAGAGATTAACTTTTTTTTTTTTTGCATCCCAAGTTCATAGACTTCAGTTAAAAGAAAAATTAAAGACTGTTATTTTAAATAGCATTAAAATTATTAGGGTTAGGTACTGGAAGAAGTGTTATGATTTTGGAGGACTCTTGATGTTAATAGTAGGAACAATCAATCGACGATAATAGATTCTTAAGAACAAAGATTCGTTTGATAACAAAGCGATTCGTAAAAAGGCCAAGTTCTATAACCTTCCTGAGAAGCGTGTTTTGAGGGAAATATATTCTAACCGCACCGTAAATTCTCACTTCCGATTTTCTCTTCAACGTAGCCATTAACTCCTTCCATTTCATTTGCATGAAAAAAGCATAAAAGGAATTTGCGACATAAAACTTTTTCTCCCTCGCCCTGTAAGACAAATAAATATGAACATCTCCCGCGCAACAGTTTCGTCATCCATTGTTTAACGTCTCCATTCCGAACAGAGCGATGCGTATCGCCAAGGTGGCAACCTTCAGATTAAGACTAGACGCACCATTTCCATATGCTTGGCGATAAAATTAAAAAAAAGTTGGTCGCCAAAAAAATTAAAGCCACTTTTAGATTTAGTTCAGTTCTCGGGGTCTGTAGAGTCACAGAGCGAGAGAGCCACAAGAGATTCACCTGGAAAAAAAAAAAAATGTCAGGAGGAGTTTGGTTTGGCGTGTGCATCCCGACGGAGAAATATGAGAAATATTTGAGAACTCAACCCCCTCCAGAGCCAGTTAACAATACAAACATCACCAATAGGGCGCCAGGTGAGTTAGGGTTTTAAAAATTCTTCCATTCCAATAGAATGGGAATGCATGTATTTTTATTTGAGTCCATATTTTTCCATATAGGAATCCATTTCCATTCCATATTTTTCCATACAGGATTCCATTTCCATTCCAAATTTTTCCATACAGGATTCCATTTCCATTCCATATTTTTCCATACAGGATTCCATTTCCATTCATATTATTCTATATAGCTATTTATGCATTTACATTTGAAATTTCCATTATTTCAGTATTTTTCCAGATTTATACATTTACATTTTAAATTTCAATTATTAGGGTATCTTTCAGATTTATACATTTACATTTGAAATTTAAATTATTGGGGTAATTTTCCAGATTTATACATTTACATTTGAAATTCCAATTATTTTTCCATAATATTTTTCATATTCAAATAATTTTAATATAAGTATGAATTGAAATTTTAAAAAAAAAATAACAATTTTTGCACGTTAAAGTAAGGATTTTCCCATATCAGATATTTGTATCTTTTCTGAACACCAAGAGATATCTCGTGCGAAAAGTAATTTTTAATTCTTGACTCAAACGATCATTTAAGGCTACCTTGTATTATTTATTGTAAGACAACGAGCCTTTAAAGCTAACTTGTGTTATTCTGCAATATTTATGAACCTTGTATATCTGTTTATAGCATTGAATTACGTTTTTATTACAAACCTTTGTATATTGTAGTACGTCTAGCAATAGTCATTCTATAGCAATTTGATGTTTTTACTGTCATTGGACCTCATATATTTGTGATAGAAGACAACTAGTATATCTTTCCTGTTATTTTTCTTCAAACTGAAGCAAAATGAAGACATTTTTAGTGATAATAGACAATATCATTAAAATTAAATTTTAACGATTGATTGGATTAAATTTTATTTTATTTTTAGTTTGGTGAGGAAATAAAAAGGTTATTTTTCTCATTTTAATATTTTTATATATTTTTATTTATTTCTAAATATTTTTCATTTTATTCTAATATTTCCATAGATTTTTATTTAAAAAAAATATTCGTCTATATATTTATGAATTTCATTTTGCAATGGATTAACTGTCATCATCGATTTTGAAATAATTATCAATAATTTTTTAAAAATATAAAATAAGTATAGAATTTTGAAGAAGTTTTCAAATATTTCAATGCTGCTACAAAAAAAAAAAAAACTATGACTCATTTAAAACTCACTCATCTCCTGATAAAAGTTAACCATTTTCTTTTAATAAATGAAAACTATTATAATACTTTTTCAAATTAAAGTTAACTAAATAATTTTTTAGATTTTTTTCTATAATTTTTATTATCAAGGAGTATATTTCTTGAAAGATATAATCCAAAGACAATTTTTAGTTTATTTTGTAAAAATTAAGCAGATACTGAATTAATTTAAATTCATTAAAATTTCTTCTAAATTTCATATTTTTATTAAAATAAGTTTATATAAAAAATTCCAAAGAAGACACGTTTAAAGTTTTTCATTATAAATTATTAAATATTAAAAATTTCAACTAAAAATGCACGTTTAATATTATTTCGTATGATATTTATGAAGAAAAAAAAAAATATAAAAATAATTCATGAACATAATGAGGATTTTATTTGAAAACAAAAACTATTCTCTATTCGATAAAAATCATTTTGAAATATTACTTTTTTTGGATTTTTCGTATATCATTTGTTATTAGCAAATGATTTACGAAAGCTATTTCGTAATGTGAATTTAACAATTATTATACAACTCAAATAAGGACAAATATTATTTTGGAAATTTAACATTTCATATCATTATTTTTGTAGAACTTTAATATTTAATTAAAATAAAATCTAAAAAAAAAAATTTCTTCAAAAAAAAAAAAAAAATAATTAAAAAAATAATAATAATTTCAAAAATAAATAAATAAAATATAAAAATAATAATAAATAACTTCTAAACTTGTAAAAAAATAAAAATAATTTCTTCTATTAATTAAACAAGTTTTTGTCATTAAAGACTATCGCTAACTGAACGGAATATTTATTTGCTGTCATCTTTTAAGTACTATGTGCTAAATTCATCATCAATAAAAACTGTTTTGGACTGAATGAAAAATTTATTTATCGAGTTAATTAAAGTCATCGTCATCAAGGACTATTTCGGATTGAACGGAAAATTTATTTGTCGTGCTAATTAAAGTTATCATCATCAAGGACTATTTTAGACTGAACGGAAAATTTATTTGTCGAGTTAAATAAAGTCATCGTCATCAAGGACTATTTCGAACTGAACGGAAAATTTATTTGTCCTGTTAATTAAAGTTATCATCATCAAGGACTATTTTAGACTGAACGGAAAATTTATTTGTCTAGTTAAATAAAGTCTTCGTCATCAAGGACTATTTCGAACTGAACGGAAAATTTATTTGTCGAGTTAAATAAAGTCATCGTCATCAAGGACTATTTTGACTGAACGGAAAATTTATTTGTCCTGTTAATTAAAGTTATCATCATCAAGGACTATTTTAGACTGAACGGAAAATTTATTTGTTTAGTTAAATAAAGTCATCGTCATCAAGGACTATTTCGAACTGAACGGAAAATTTATTTGTCGAGTTAATTAAAGTCACCATTAAGGACCGAGGCCTGAATGGAAAGTTTATCTCTCTTAGCAGATGATTGATATAATATTTAAAAATTCCGAGTAATCATCAATAATGAATGTTGCATATTGAATTTTCTCTTTTTCAAAAGTGATGAATGCCATATAAGTTAATGCCAAAAAAATGCCATCATTAAAAACAGTGCAGACTCGATGGAGATTTTGTTTTTTCTAATCGATATAGACATAAACATTAATTAATTAATCAATAATAGATAGATTAAATTAAGATCTTAATCGATAATGATCGAGGGTAATGTCCATTATCGCTGGACATTGATAATGTTCATTAATAGTAAATGCCGATGAAAAATTTGTCGTTCTTTATTGATGAACAACACATCATTTAATGAGGAAATAATAAACAGATCCATGTAAAAGCCCGAAGTGATTTGAATGTAAAAAATTCATAGTAATCTATATATATATATATTCAGATTACTATGAATTATATATTTAAAACGTTTTTATTTCCTGTTTTTACCTGTTTACCTGCATATTTAAAACGTTTTGATAAAATTCTACAAACTGAAGATTTGCCATTATCAAAACCTGTATCATCTTTAAAACATCTAAAACATTAATTACATCTGATTTCTTCACCTTTGCCATGTCTTTTATATTAACAGATATTTATGCTGATCACTTATTTTATGATTAACTTTGCAATAATAGCAATAATTATTTTTCCTAAAAATCAAGTAAGGAATGTAATAAATAATTTTTATTTTATGGACGTATATGCAGATAGATGTATCCTTACCAATGTATATTTTTCAATAAAATTCTCTAATATGAATATCTAAAAACTTTTCAAATTGTTTAATATACTCTAAATTACATATTTCTAAAGAAATATCACACATTTTATGCAATTTAACAGATAATGTTTTTTTTTTTTTATAAAAATCTGCCTTTATTTATATAATTAACATTATTTAAAAAAAATTTTTTGTAATTTTCACATAATAATTCAGGATTTCGAATAGCTAGGACTACTGTAAAATTTCTAGTTAAACAGTTGATTACGTTAATTTTTTATTTAACTGATTCTCTTCTTATTGACAATGTCATCTTTTAATAATTTCGAAACTTTATGTCTACTACCTTTGGGCAATTTAATAACGTGAAAATCAAATGTATATTCTTTAATATGTAGCTCTTTATATTCTATCATGTCTACTTTATATAGACATCATATTATGTCCACTATCTTTTGGCAGTTCAATAACGTGAAAATCAAATTGTTCTTTAATATGCAATTTTTATATTCTATTATGTTCACTTCCTAATAATACATATCTACTACCTTATATAGACATCATATTATACCTACTACATTTTGGCAATTCAAAAGCGTGAAAATCAAATGTATGTTTTTTAATATGAAACTTTTTATATTCAATTTTGTGTGTGTATGTTAAAACACATAAATAGGTTTCATATAGTTTTTTATATATAGGTTTTATTTAGGAATTACTGATTTATTTAGTGATTATGTATTGTTATGTCTATTTTACCTTCTCTTTTTTTCAGGTTGTTTTCTTACATAACTGTTTTAAACGTATTATTTATTGTCTAAGTTTACGATTATATAATATATAAAAGGAAAATATATATTTTCTTTTATTACAAAAAATTTCAAAATCTGGCTTGAATAAACTTTCAAGATTTTTTTCAATTTTTATCTTTCATCATCTTTTTTTTTTTCTATCAATGTTTCATTTTTTTTTTAAACCAAGGGAATCAACTTTTTAAAAAAAATTTCTTTCTTTTTCTGGATAGATAGTAAAAATTTCTTTTTTAAAGTTCTTTTTATTTCTTTTAGAATTCTTTTTTGTTTTTGTTTTAAGTAGTCAGTAGCATCTAATTTAAAAATGATTACTAAAACATGTTTATATTCTGCCTTTATAATGTTATTTATAAACTATTTTGATTTAATTATCTTTTCTACAACTACTTTGCATAACATTTATTTGTTTTAAAGCATTTTGCAATTTATTGATAATTGTTTTTCGCAATAGTCGCATTGGCAAAAAAAAAAAAATAAATTAAAATACCTTTTAAAATTGACTTAATATATGCAATAATATGTATAATATAATAAAAAATAATGATATATAATAATATAATATAATAATAATAATAATATATAATAATAATATATTATAATATAATATAATAATAGTAATAATATACAATAATATATTTTAAAAAAAAAAATTAAAATACCTTTTCAAAATTGATTTAATATATTCTTTACAAGAAAATTTTTTTATATTTTTTTTACAGGTTATAAGATTTATTTTTAATATTTCTAT
This sequence comes from Caerostris extrusa, assembly GCA_021605095.1. Taxonomy (NCBI): domain Eukaryota; kingdom Metazoa; phylum Arthropoda; class Arachnida; order Araneae; family Araneidae; genus Caerostris; species Caerostris extrusa. The sequence goes on from BPLR01000697.1 coordinate 158,082, forward strand.
ACAATAAATATTTCTTCACTAAAAGTATGCCCATGAATGTTGGTTTATATTTAGATATTCTTACTATATCCCCCATTTTTAATTTTCGTTTTCTTACCATTTTTTTTTTTTTTTTGCCTTTGAATAAATTTTTATAAACTTGAGATTCATGTTTTTCTAAGCTTGTTTGTATGGTGTCGTTTTTTATAGATCTAAGATATAAATTGTTAGATTAATGAACTCTTTTTCAGCATGTTTTGTTGAATTCTCTGTTTTTTTTTTTTTTTTTTGTTCTTTTTATTGTTGTAACTGTTCATAATCTGCCATTGAAAATAATAAAAAAAAAAAGAACATATGATTTGTTATAATTTTAAACTGATTTAAATAAAACATCAATATAAGTTTTTGTGAATTGTCAGCTAAATATTTTTCTAATTTTTAAATTCAGTATTCGATTAAATCTTTCAACAGCTGTACAATATTCATTCTGCATTTTCAGTTGCAAACCAGAATATTTATTTCTTTAAAAAAATGTTTTTGAGTTTCTCTGTTCCCTTGTATGTTTGTTATTTTTAGGGATTTGTCTCAAAGCATTTGGAACCTCCATTCCTGTTAAACGGTTTTAAGATAATTAAATCGATTGATTAATGAGAGATACGTATAATTATTGGTATAAGTGATGTATCATCATTGATTGTTTTGAAATAAGTATACTCTTCTTCTTTTAATTTATTTATAATAGATTTGTGTTTCGTATATACATCTTATTCCTGTAAATTATAAGTCCTTTGATTTTATATAATGTCCTTTGACCTATATAATGTCTTTTTACTTTTATCAAATTTTTTTTCCAATTCATTTTTTATACAATATCCAGTTAAAGAATTATAATATATTAGCTTACAAAACATTTTTAGTTTTTAACTGGCTCCATTATTGTCCTTATTAAACGGTTTTATGAATACTAAACTAGCTTACCATTGATCATCGATTGATTGATGAGATACGTATCACCATTGATTTATATGAGATACATATCATCATTGAGTGATATGAAATACGTATACTCGTCTTCTTTTAAATTTATTTATAATAAATTTGTGTTTCGTATAGATATCTTATTCATGCAAAAAATAAATAATGCCTTTTTGACTTTTTACCAAATTTTGTTTTCAATTCATTTATTACACAATATCCCGTTAAAGGATTATAATATATTAGCATGAAAAGAAAAGTTTTTTAGAACCTCTACGAACACGAATTCTTTTTAACATGGATTTATTATTTTTGAAACTTCTTCTTTCATATCTTTTGTTTCGGTACGAGATTTACATTTTAAACAATGAATGCCTTTTGCCATCCTAAATTTTTTATTAACAAAGTTAAAATTTAGGATTGTAATATATAAAAAAAAGTCATCTTTTTTTCGCTATATTGCAAAATGTTCTTTTATAAATAATTTTCCTTCAAACTTAACAAAATCTGTTATCCAACTTATTAAAGTTGGATATTTGACCTTGAGTGGATGAATGAAAGTATTTTATTAAAGATTGAAAATTTGAACAAGATACCTAAAGGTTAAATAGAAGGAATTGAAAAAAACCACTGGTTGGATTTCCAATAGCTACTAAATCTTTTAATAATTCTTCATTTGCCACCTGTTTTTCTTTTGTGTCTTTTGTATATGGTATACGTTTACCAACGTTTATGGTATACTTTTTTATCAACGTTTTTAGTATGCGTTTTATCTTTGTATACGTCCTGTTTCTAATATACTTTGTATACTCTGTTATTTCCATGATCTTCTTTCATCTTTTCTTAGATTCCGTAAAAAGTCCATAATATTGTTAGGTGGGTATATGCCTTTTGGATGGATTTAATTTTGTAACTAATCAACTAGATAATTTCCGTTAATTATGCAATAGTTACAAGAACCATTAATGTCTTTGAAAATAAGAATGTTATCCTTACATACCATGATGTCCAAGAACTATTTATTTAGTAATACACTTTTTCCCATTCAATTGTGTTTGATTTAAATATTTTTCAAAGGGGCTGAAAATTGTAAATTTAGAATAAATTTGCATTCCTATTTATATATGTCTTGTCTGATAAACTACTAGATTTTAATAGATTCAACAATTGTTTATAAAAGGCTAATCCTGTTCCACTTAAAAATAAATTTACTGATAGATAAATAAAAATGCTTATCTTGTGAAAATAATTAAAACATTTTTGTAAACTAATATTCATTTTTCTTAATATTTTTGCCGTTTATATAGGATAAAACTAACATGAAAAAAAAAAAATAAGTTTTTTCAATATATTTTTTTTAGACATGACGTTTAATTTTCCATCAATCTCTCTGTTAAATTATTCTGGATTGAAGTTTAAAAAATATAAAATAATTACAGCTTTTTCTGATGTCGATAGGCTTGGGTTTGTCGCTCTACGGCACTTCGGGCTAATTAGATAAGGATTTACAGCTTAACGTGGATTTCGAATCGGTAACAAACATCCATGCCTCCGCCAGGTTTCGAACGGGAAGCCTGTGGTACCAAAAGCCGTAGCACTAGCCAATTCGCAATCAGGCAGCTACAAAGCCGCCTAAGAATAGAAAACTATTCAAGAATGGACTAAGAGAAGAGTCGCATGTAGATCCATAGAAAAAGTTGAGATATCAGAAAATCGGAATGAAACTAATCGATATATATACTCCAGTATATATATATAGAAACTTTATATCGATATATATACACAACTATATATCGATATCAGAAAATCGGAATGGCCAGAGTGCTAGTCAATTTGCCAGGAGGCAAATAACAAGATTATGATAAACGAATATTTAATTCATTTTCTTTCTTCTTCTGATAAACAATATTTTTTATTCTTTCCGTAACACAATCCACAAATACTATTAAATTCTTCATAGAAGATTCTAGATTATCCAAAATTATGCAGTCATTTAAATCAGATGAAAATAATACTTATTTCTTGAACGTTTTAAAGAAATTTTAATCTAGAAAATTACTTAAACGTGTCTACTAATTTTAATACGCGACTTAAATTTTAATAATGCCTATTTTATTTTTAATATTTTTACATTTTGTAATAATTTCTCTTTCAAAATCTAGAAATCTAGAATATTTATATTCAAATAAATATTTAACATATAAATAAATCATTAAAGTTTAAATGATTCTCAATCAAATTGAATAGCAAATACGTTATTCGTGAACATGATGTAGCTACCTTCAATAATTTAAATTCAATAAGATAAACAAGATTTTTGGTTTGAACTTTTAAATCCTTTTGATTCGCTGGAAGTTTTTTTTTTGTCTTGAAATGTGAATGCTTTTGAAATTTTAATAGCAATGCTTTTTATTTTTAATATTTTTACATTTTGTAATATCTTCTTTTTCAATATCTTCAAACAATGTATAATTTTCTTGAAATGTAGAATATTTCGATGCAAATAACTATTTAGCATACAAATAAACCATTAAAATTTAAATAAACTAAAACGATATTGAATAGTAAATTTATTTTTCGTGAACCTGAGGTACCTATCATCAATAATTTAAATGGGTGAAAAGATAAATAAGATATTTTGGCTTGATTCTATAAATTCTTTGTATGATTTTCTGTAATTTTTATTTATATTATTTTTTTACAAATCAATTTTTGCTGGAAGTATATAATTTTTTACTTGCAGAACAATTTTTTTATTAGAGAAAATAATTTTTTTTACCACTAGCAAGAATTAAAATATTTAATGTGATGGATAAACTAGATAAGGAAAAAAAGAAAGGTTCAATAAACAGTTACCAGAGAAATCAGGCAATGAAAAATCCTTAAAAGTAATTAATAATCTATGAATAAGCCTATTATAGATGAAACAGAAAAATCATCATCATTAAGGACTATTTTGGATTGAATAGAAAATTTATTTGTCGAGTTAATTCGAGTCATCATCATTAGAAATTGAAACATTGAATGGAAAATTTATTAGGTAAAAGGGGATATTATATTAAGACATCAAAATTTATTTGAATGTTTTCAAATAGTCAAAAAAGTGAGTTGAATATTCTTCAATATAAAGACTAAATTATAAATTCATTTTGGATAATTTTATCTCATTCAACGTCTTAAGTTTCAAAATATCAAAATATGTCTGAACAAACAATTGAAAATTTTACAAATCAATAAAATCTATCTTTCCAATTTGTTATTAAACATATTGGAAAAATACTTAGTAATAACTAAATAATAGCTAAAATAATAACTAAAAATAATCATAACTAAATAACTATAAAATAATATCAGCTGAACTTGAATTTAATAAAATATACAGACGCCTGAAGTTATAGCATAGAGCTCAAGAGTGTGTAAAAATTTTACTTTTGAAAAATTCATTTTTAACATCTGTTTAAATTGTTTTTATTTTATTTTTTACATCTGCTTTTTAATATAAATTCGTCATTCGATTTTGTGAACATCCTCAAAAAAATTTTTTTATTCTTTTGTAAATAAAATAACTTTTTAAAGTTATTTTTAGAAATTTTTTTTTAAGAAATAATAGATGTTTTGAAGAAAATCAGCTCTTTTAGTTGTCTTGATACTACACTCTTCAAAAAATTACTAGAACTTGCAAAAAAATCATAAATATTCAGTTCAAATCTCTACAAAATATGGAGATAAATTTGTATTTATATTATCAGATTTGAAAAAGAATAATATTTTAGTTTTAATCTAGTAATTTAGTCTTATATTATGAAAGTTTTAATAAGAAATTATTAGAAATTACAAGTCTGAAATTTGCATATAAAGGAACTAAAAAGGGTAAAAAAAAATTTTTGCACATATCTTTGATTTAAAAAATTAAGAATTAAAAATCTTTTATATATTTTTAATGTAAACAATTTGTCACTTTTCTTGTTTAATGCAGTTAAAATGTGTATCAAAATTAAAAGAGACATCGACTTAAAATCGAAAAATTTAGCTAATTTTAAAGTACACTATGTACTAGATCATTGAAAAGATTTTTTTTTTTAATGTAAATAAATAGTTTATTTTAAAAATGAACATTATTTCTTACTTTTTTTGTATGGTTAAAATTGGTATCAGAGTTAAAAAATATAAATAAATAAAATAAAATAATAATAAATAAATATAATAAAAAATAATAAATAAATAAAATAAAATAATAATAAATAAATAAAATAAAATAATAATAAATAAATAAAATAAAAGAATAATAAATAAATAAATAAATAATATAAAAAAAAATCAAAAATGCAGATGTTTATATTAAATGTTAACTTAATTCCATTTTAGCCACTTTTTCAAATGTGCATACATTTCTCAAAATAAATAATCACAGTACATCAAATTCCAAGCGCAAAGTTGTAAGAAACTGTCCGAGGATAACAAGAAAAATAATTAAAATATTATATGTGAAATTTGTAAAAATAGATAAGTTTGTGAAAAATTTAATTTTATTATATAATTTTTTGTTTGAATTTTTTTTTTCTGAAGTATATGTTTTTATGTACATCTAAACAAGAAACAAACACAATATAAATTAAAAAAAAACAACAGTTCTCATAGGGTTCTCTTAATGTATAAATAAATTTTCAGCTACCGAATAGCAATTTTGAAGTAAAAACCGTGTCTTTCGATGAATTATTATTATAAATTAAAAGAGTTAATTTGTCTTTTATTAAAGGATGTGTTATGTGCTGTTACTTTTAAATGCTGTCACTTTGATCCGAGAAGATGGAATTCGCCATTCAAATGTCATATGATTCTGCTTCATGATCACAAATGATTCCTCATGATTCTGCTTCATACTTCATATTGCATACTTCTTAATTCATACTTCATACTTCATGATTCTGCTTCATACGCCATTCAAATGTCATATGATTCTGCTACACCCAAGGTACATTATATTGTTTTATCTTATTTTTTTTCGTGCCTTTTCTGTATTTGTTTAAAAGAAAGCCCCTTGTAACAACTGACAAAAGGTGCTGGGTCAATAACGCTTAAAATCTTCAGAGTCGCTCGGAGTACGTAAAAAATAAATTGTAATGGTACCCTACCACTACAATGCATGCATGCATTCAATTTGTAGAACAGATATTGGGAAATAAAAATAAAGTAAAACAATATAATGTACCCTAGATGAAGTAGAATCTACTATATGACATTTGAATGACGAATTTCATCGTCGAGAATCAAAGTGCCCAGCATTTAAAAGTAACAGCCTCTGACATGTCCTTTAATAAAGGACTCGTTAACATTTTAAATTTATATACACACCTGTAATGACACATATGTACTTTTAATTATTACAAATTCAGCGAAGATGAAATTTGGCATTTAAATATCTTAATTATAGTAGATTATGATTCACACATGGTACAGTATATTGCTCTACTTTATTTTGCATATGCCTTTTCTGCATTTGTACTGAAAGAAAGCACTTTATAACCACTGACAGAAGGAGTTCAGTTAATAACTCTTAAACTCTGTGGAGTCGTTCGGATCGTGGAAATCTACCACTACAATGCATGCATGCATTTAATTTGTAGAACAGGAATTAGCACACAAAAATAAAGTAAAACAATATAATATACCTTGTGTGAAGCAGAATCTACTATAAGTATGACATTTGAATGGCCAATTTAGTTTTCGCAGATCAAAGTACCCAGCATTTAAAAGTAACAACATCTGGCGTGTTCTTAAATAAAGGACACGTTAACAATTGACAGAAGGAGTTCAGTTAATAACTCTTAAACTCTGCGGAGTCGTTCGGAACGTGGAACTCTACCACTACAATGCATGCATGCGTTCAATTTGTAGAACAGGAATGGGGGCATAAAAAATAAAATAAAACAATATAATGTATCCAGAGTGAAGCAGAATCTACTATAAATATGACATATGAATGGCGAATTTCATCTTCGCAGATCTAAGTACCCAGCATTTAAAAGTAACAACATCTGGCGCGTCCTTTAATAAAGGACACGTTAACTCTTTTAATTTATATATACAGCTGTGATCCCACATATCTGATTTAAATGATTACAAATTCATTCATAAATTCATAGTGTATATCAACTTTCGGTCCATGTACGTGAGGAAAAGAGAAGCACAAATTTAAAACAATGCAGTGAAATCTTTTTTAATCGACATGGCAGCTTGGGGAAGAATAAAAGTATGAAATAGTTGCTTTTAATACCTTGAAGCAACCATGTTTATTGCCTCTTTCTCCAGATAATATGCTGTCTCGAAATGTTTGAATAAATGCTCTTGCAAACCACGTTATATTATGCTAACACTTGGAGCAGTCACATTGTAACAGCTTGATCTACAGCTTTCTGGTAGAAGGAAAGACTCTTGTTTATTTTACGAATAAAATAAAGTAGATCGCTCGGCGTAACTATGAGATAAGACCTGACTGGGAACCGTAGTAATATATTTAAGCCTAAACATAATAAGATATAAACTAACTTTTGTTTCTGTAACGTGTAACTTCATTTGATGGTGCAGATATGGGATTAACTATGTTCGTAAATTTTTGATTTCCGTGTTTGAATTCGTGCAAATATCCAACAACAAAAGTGGTTACAGTTAAGGCGTGATAATGCTCATGTTTCACGTTTATTGGCAATCTTTTTTTATTGATAACTTATAAGTTCAGCAAAATTCAATAATGCATTTGAAAAGCAGCAAATTTTCAAGACAAACGCATTTGAAGCAAGATATTGACATTTTTTATTTTCTTTACGTTTTAAGATGAAACATTTTTTCTCTAAAAAAAGAATTTCAGAAATAAATAAAAAAATCACAGTTATGTATTTGACGCTTGAAGCAAAGTCAGTGTATGATATGTTGTTATTACGATATGTTCTATGCTGGTGATTTTTATAACGGTTTTAAATTATTATAACTATTTTTAAACTGAAAATAACATAAAGGTCATGTCAAACGAATAAATATTTTCATATGCTGTTTTATGAACATTGACAAGTATATTTACAACAGTCTGTCAACAAAAAACTCAGGGAAAATTTTTTCACAGAAATGATGCGAGAATAAATTCAGAGAAATAAACATAGAATAAATTATGAATAAAAAATATTACCAGATATCGCGAAAAATTTAGAAAATTTAAATTTTTATAAGTCTGTGAAATAACACCTTAAATGTATTTAAAGTTAATGAATATTAAATCTGATGTGTGAAAAACTAAGCAAAAATTAAAATAAAATAAATGGATTGAATTTAAATCAGGAATAAGTTAAAATAAATAAAATTCAAGCCATAAATTCAGCTAAAATAAGAGTTCTTTAATCCAGCATTCGATGATTCGGCACTTTCTATAATCCAATAACGATCGAGTTTAATTTCAGATGTTCTCGTGTGGATTCGGGCATTTGTTGACCTTGACCTCCAAGTCGCAACGCAGTGTCACTCACATTTTTGCCCGGTATTTTTCGCAACTATCAGTTTTCATCTTAATACAAGGGAAGATTCATAATTGTTACACATAATTAGTAACGAGTTTTGAAGACATCCGAATCAGCGGAAGCAACACGATATTAGATACTTTTGCTAAACAGTATGTAAACGTTTATGTATTTTCTTGTCACATCTTGTTTTAACTATCTTTGTATAATGAATCTTTTTTTGAGCCTTTTTTTTTTTTTTTATCAATGCTAAAATATGCAATTACTGCAATTTCCCAATATAAGCTCAGAATGCGGTTTTTTAATTACACAAACTTCAAAACTCGGCAGAACTCCCACATCAACAGAAATGGGAAAAAAAATTTCTGTAACATTCGTAATTTGCGGTATTCTATTATTATTTCTAGTGTACGTTTTGGCGCTTTTTCGTTAGTCAAGCGTATACTTGGCCAACAGATTTTCAGTTTTGGCGACGATGCAATAAACCAATAATAAAAATCCAATAATAAAACCAATAATAAAAATAAAATATTTTTGAAATAAGCACTTTCATAAAACGAACAACTCACTTCACATTTTTTTTCAATCATTTTTTTAAAAACTTGTACGCACTGCAAGAGCGCCTTCTGTAGCGTTCAGGAAATGTGGTCAGTTGACCTACAGACATCCTCGAAGAGGAAGTGTATTTCGTGCATCCTGTGCATACTTGAGTATCGGCTTAGAAGTAGAATTCTTCCACCAATCTATAATTATATGTCTTTAAACGTGTTAAATGTAGAATGTCTCTAATTGTATGTATGTGGTGTGTCAATAAAGCTATCAGTTCTCCAACCTATGCCCCAAGTACTCAAACCAACCATACCCACTTACATTCGTGGGGTTTGCCCAACGTGCACACTACAAACTTAAGAAATATAAACTAAAGAAATAAAATCATGCTATATTTGGCGATTTATCACTGCGCCCCTGCTGATGGAAAAGTACCTATGTTTTATGCACTATGAAAGAATTCGTCTCTAAGCCGATTCCCATCATCAGTTTTAGAAAAAGCTTTAAAATTCTCCTCTTATACAAAAATTAAAGTTATATTGATGTCCAATGCATTAAATTTTATTTTGTAGTTGCTAGAAGGACAAAATACTTTGTGACGTATTTATATTGTCTACACATGCTCAGAATGTGCTTAAACACATTGATTTTTACACTTTTTAATTTTTATATGTAGTATGGTCAATATATATATATATATATATATATATTTTAAACTGCGGTAGGACTATAACTTTGTTGTCACATGTCAAAAGCTTATTCAACGCGGCAATTTTAACTTTGAAATAATAAATGTGAAAAACATTTTCCCTCTAAATGCGTTATTTTTTAAACTTAAGTTTCTATTTTTAAAATTCATATTTTGGTATATGCATGATGTGTCCATTGCACACGGCATAATTCGTGTTTATTTCGCCCTTCTAAACATATGAAATGAAGTCCAAAACTGACCAAAAAGTACCGAAAACGCTTACGTTGTTTATGTACAGCGTGCTCCAGAAACTCCATTGTTTATGCACAGTGTGTTATAGAAACTATATTGTTTATGTACAATGTGTTCCAAAAACTCCAGTGTGCACCAGGAATTCCATTATTTAGTTACAATGTGTCCCAGAAACTTCAATGTTTATCTACAGTGTGTTCCATAAACTCTTTTGTTATGTACAGTGTGTTTTAGTAACTCCACTGTTTATGTAGTGTGTTCAATACATATAAAGTGGAACCAGAATCATGCAGAAAAGTTGTAGGGTCCTGATGGTCGAGTGGCTAGTGCTCTGTTTAGGGCCACATGCTTCGGGTTAGAGTCCCGGCGGTGCCATGGATGTTTGTAGTGGTTCGGAATCCACTTTAAAGCGTAGGTCCCGGTCTAATAGGATCGTAGAAAGTTGTGAGGGTAATGTTACTCGCACCCGTAGCATATCTTCAAGCTAAACGTGCTAAATGCGTAACAGCGATGCAGCTCTTGCTTAAGGCATAAAGATTAACTTTCTTTGTATTGTCAGCTGCATTACAATAACAACATACATATGTGTGAATGAAAATATTCACGATGAATATCAGAAAATCAATAAATAAAAATCTTTTTCTAATTATTTTCACAATTAGTTATTGTAAGAACCTTGTTATATTGCCATCAAATTATTTTTATTATAATGTAGGTATTATTATCATTTTTTATTATTTTTTTTTTGTTCAACCTGCGGCATAATTGTAAGGAAGCGGGGCACTAGATTGACAAAATATGATTTTCTTTTCGACTTAACATGCTCAAGTTAAGGCGAAAAATGAACATAAGAACATGACTAAATGTCAAGGAGAGCAAAAGGAGGGCATTTTTTCTTTTTGACGAATGCGAGAAATTGCTTGAATTTAGAGGTTCATATAGATTTAAAGCATTTCACCACCTTCTCATCTGTTGCAACGGCGTGAGTTTCCACATTTCTGCTAATGAACATCCTGTTTTATTCCATTTCGAACGTTTTCCCCCGACTAAGCAGTAGTGTCAGCAGGAGTTTAGGCGGCTCAAACTCAAACGTCTGTAATTCTAAACATGCTGACTTATGTTGAACAGCAATGCAATGATGCTTTTATTGACACATTACCGGCGGCGCAATTTTCATTTGAGAACATAAATTTAAAGCAGTGATTCTCATGCTTTTTATTTTGTTTGAGTGATCCTTTTTTACATAAAAATGAAGGTCCTTGGACTCTTTTGCAGTAATCAGTTTCAGTTTTTCAATTTTTCATTTTGCGTATACAAAATAAATTAGTTTCATCTCTAGCAATATCATAATTCCCATATATAATCCATAGATTTTCCTTTCAGTATCTTAAATTGCGGGGATGTATTATAGTCCGTTGAGCATTCTATGTGTAGACATTTTTTAGGAATTTTCTTAAGATAAATTCCAATCCTTTGCAAGCAGTTGTATGATTGAAGGATTCAATTGAAGTTTTATTAAAAAAGTTATAGTACAATAAGCGTTCTTTATGCAAACTTTCGATGGTTCTGCACTTTCAATAATCTGGCACCAATCAAGACGTTCGCTGTAGGATTTTTTTTTCGTGGGGCATTCAAACGTTTGTTGGCCTTCACCGACAAATCACCACACATCGCTGCTTGTATTTACTCCCAGTGTTTTACTTGCCAAAAAGTTCTTACCTCAAATTTTTGTGTTTGTTTCACAATAATTTTTTTGGAAGTAATACTGTGTCAGATGCTTTTTTGAAATAGTATGGCAGGCTCAAATGTCTTTTTCCTTGCCATAGAGTCACTTGTCATCATCATCATTGGCGCAACAGCCCTATGGTGGGCCAAGGCCGTTATGGGGTGGCCTGCTGGCAGATTTTGAGACAGGATATGTTTTGTTTTTTTATGGGATAAGGTTGTCAGACCTACACCCAACGCTCTACTGTTATAGGAGACCGGGACCTACGGTTTAAAGTGTATTCCGAACCATTACAAACATCCATGGCACCTCCGGGATTAGAACCCGAAACCTGTGGCACCGAGAGCCAGAGAGCTAGGCAATCGGACATTCAAGCCCCGCTTGTCATAACTTGTTATATTTTCTCTCTCACTCTCTCTCTACACTATGTGGAAGAAAGTGACGGGACACGACACTTTAACGACGTAAACCCATATTTATTAAAATTAATAGGAGGTAGAGCCTCCTTTGGCTGCGATCATAGCTGCAACCCTTCTGGGCATGCTTTCCACTAAATTAGCCGTAGTGGCAAGAGGAATTTCCTTTCAAATGTTTAACAGGAAGTTCCATAGTTCAGGCTTGCTTTTGGGGAGTGGGGTGCAGGCCCTCAACTGACGGTCCAATTCGTCCCAGAGATGTTCAATTGGGTTAAGATCAGGGCTCTGCGCCGGCCACTCCATGCGTTTAACGTTGTTGTTCACATACCAATCAAGAGTCCTTCTTGCAACATGGCATGTTGCATTGTCGTCTTGATACCAAAAATCATCCTTACCGTACGTTGCCCACAAGGTAGGAAGGACATGTTTTTCGAGAATATCACAGTATCTATCGACAATCATCGCACCATCAAACTTCAACAGTGGGCCAGCCCCATACCAGGAGAAACAGGCCGATACCATCAATCCTCCTCTACCAAACTTTACAGTTGGGACGACACACTCGGGCAAAAGGCGTTCTCCTGGTAAACGCCATACCCAAACATGTCCATCGGAACGTAAAAGGGTAAATCGTGACTCGTCACTCCAAAGGACGCGTTTCCAGTCATCCAGATTCCAAGTACGGTGGTCTTTTGGGCCATCGAAGGCGCGCTTTCTTGTTGGTTTTCGTAATCAAAGGCTTATGGGCCGCCGAACGTCCAGTGTAACCCTAACTTATGGGCGTCGATACGAAGAGTCTTGGTCGAAACGGCCACACCTGTGGTTTCTCTAAACTCATTAGCGATGTTATCCATGGATGTTTGACGGTTACTTCGAATCTCCCTGCCGAGCACCCGCCGGTCCCTGCTGGTGAGAACTGTAGGTCGTCCACTTCGAGGTTTGTTCTGACAGTGTACCTCAGTCTTGTAGCGACACACAACACGTGCTACAGTTGATTTTGAGCAGTTACGGAGACGGAAATCCCCTCGTTGACACCTTGGCAACATGCAATCCAACCAACACACCTTTCTCGAATTCAGACATCTCTTCCCGTGGCGGCATCTTGACAATAAACAACTCTAGTCGACTCCACAGAGTATTTATAGGATATCTCTGACACGTGATACCTATTATTGCGCATGTGTCAGCTGTATTGTCGACTTTTCTACTTTTCGAGGGGTGTCCCGTCACTTTCTTCCAGATAGTGTATATATATATATTTATATATATATATTTATATATATACAGAGAGAGAGAGAGAGAGAGGGAGGTATATATATATATGCCTTTTTAATTTTTGTGAAATGTTTTTCTTATGAATTCGATCTTATCTTTTCGTTTGTCTTATCAATTTATTTTAATATTCAATTCAATGGATGTTCAATGTATAAGTGTTAATTTTGTAGTTGATAAAATGAATCTTCGCCGGATATTGATATCGTCCATACAGGCTCATAATATACATCAACACATTGAATAAGTACATGTTTTAATCATTTAAATTCTTATCTAGAGTGATAGAGATTTGGTATTCCACTTAAAACTATATGAAAGTTCGATTATACCACAAAATCAATAATCTGTTTTGGCTGTCGAATTAAAGAGCTCTTATTGAATAAGAGAAAAACTTTCGAAATGAATTGTTAGTCGTAGTCAAATTATTATATTATAAAAAGCCCAATAATGGAAAAAATATGAACAGAATGCTATAAAATCAGTGAGGGACACAGATAAATGGAACATAGAGAGAAAAATGTAAAAATCTAGAAAAAAAGAGTGTAAATAAATGAGTTAAGTCTAATCATTTTGCAAAGATTATCCTTAAAGGTCCGTGGAACTTTTGTTCACATTTTTAAAATTCGATTTTCTCAACTAACATCAATTGCACATGGATAAATTATACATTAGCGTAATCAGAGAAATATACTCAATTTTTAGATGTTTAAAAAATTGCAAAATTTTTCATGTCTTAATATCTCATAAAATATGTTGCATCATAATAAGTAATACAACATTTTTAGAAACATTGTTAGAAAACTCAGTTTTTTAATATAAATGAAGATTAGACGTTTATTCCTACCAGAAAATGCCTATGAAATTATATTCTTTTTTGTTTGTTTCAATGAGATATCTGAAATGTTTCATAAATAAAAAAAATATAGTATATTATTCTTACAAAATACAAAAAAATGAGCATTTAAAAATTCAATTTAATTAATAAATTTAATATATTAATTACGAATTTTATTATTGTTGTATTTTATTAAATTAACACTTTATAAGTAAAAGTTAAATAAGGTTGTGACAAGCCACTTATGGGCATTCTATGGCAAGAAAAATGCACACATGAGGGGTTACTTTAAAAAAGTGTTAAGCTTTAAAGCTTTAAGCGTCTTCAAAAAACATTACGACTTATACACAGCTCAGTTCATTACATTATACTAAAAGGAAAAATAATAATTATTCATTATATATTGTTATATGGATAAAACAGTATAGATCGTTTTTGGATAAAACAGTATATACCTTTTGTGGATAAACAAACTTGTACAGCTTCTAAAAAGAAAAACGAATACTGTATAAGTAAAGTTTAAAAAAGTTACTACAAGTCACTGTATGGCAAGAAAAATGTACACGTGAGCGTTACCTTAAAAAAGGGTTACGCGCTAAAGCTTTAAGTGTCTCCAAAAAAAAAAAAAAAAACATTACGACTTATACACAGCTCAGTTCATTACATTATGCTAAAAGGAAAACTGATAGTTATGATAAACATTGGGTGAAAGGCGTGCAGCGTTGTGGTGAAAGTCAACAAATGTGTGAACACCAGAACATCCGAAACCATACGTCTTGATCGGTGCCGAACCATCAAATGTCGTATTAAAGTGGATCTACTGTAATTAGAAAGCTCTCACGCAAGGGGTGATTTTATTCACATAAAGAGTAATGAAAATTGTGTACTTGCGACTCTATTCTTTAAGGTCATTGTGTAGCTAAATGCATGAGGGAAAAAAGCCATGAAGTTTTCAATTGAAATAGATATGCACAAAGATGACAAACGGCATGCACTCGCACTCAACGGCGTACCCTAAAGAATGAACCCTCAAAAATCATATTTTACCAAATATAAAAACCATTAGTCGAATATATATAAACATTTGAATCACACACACACATTATATATATATATATATATGTGTGTGTGTGTGTGTGTGGTGCGAGTTTGTGTGTGTTTCTATACAATACTTTCACTTTCCCACGCAGCTAATTATCTTGTACTAGAAGTTCTCATTGGGGCGTGATCGCTAGCATTCAAAGTATTTTGCAATATTCGTTCTTTCTATTGTTGTTAAAAATTAAAAATTATTAAAATGTAGCTTGTTTCCAAAGTTTTTGCATTAATATTCTTTGTACTGTTGTTAAGAGCTATCAATTATGAAAATTTTGCTTACAATTGAAATATTTTGTAATCTGCATTTTTTCTATTGTTAAAAGTTATCAATTAGGAAAATTTCGTTTGCGCTCAAATTATTTTGTAATATACGTTCTTTGTATTGCTATTAAAAGTTATCAATTATTAAAACCTTTTAACTTTTAAGGTATTTTTTAATATACGTTCTTTGTACTGAGGTTAAAAGTTATCAATTATGAACATTTCGCTTGAGTTCAAAGTATTTTATAATATACATTCTCTCTATTATAATTAAAATTATCAATTAGGAAAATTTAGCTTGAGTTCAAAGTAATTTGTAATATACGTTTCTCTATTATCAAAAATTATTATTTGTGAAAATTGTGCTTGTGTTCAAAATATTTGTTAATTTTTATGTGAAAAATTGTGAAAACCAATCTATCAAGGTTTGTTTATACGTAACTTGCAGTGCACTTTAGTGTAATGTATTTCACCCAAGTGATACCTGTGTACAGTAACAGATATATTAATGAGTGTCTATACTGGAAAAATCAATCTGTGGGTGGAATACCTGAGTTAGTAACATGTTAGAGAATTGCCACCGATTTCTCAGAGCAAAGCCAAATGCGAAAGAGATTTCTGGGTTATAAAAGTACAAAACAAACCTGTATAAAATATTTTACCTGGGATATGTCGGCATAATCCTGTGATTTATGAGATTAAATTTTCGAAATCTTTTCAGACAATAGCAAAAAAAAAAAAAAAAAAATTCTTATATAAATTCAGTCGCAGCATAAATAATTCCTTTCATGCTAAATGAATTCATGTTTTATTAAAATAAGTTCATGTTTTTAGAAATAAAATGCTGAGATGTAATATTTTTGTAACTTTGTGACGTAAAATTTATCTTTGATAGTTAAGCTGAAGTTCATAAAAATCTGTTGAATTTTGCTCATATTATGTTAAGGATTGGAAAACTGAAAGCTTCACATCATTCAATGATACAGTTACTTTTAATATTATGTCATTCGATAATGGTGGGGCTTAGCTTGAAATTTTAATTTCACTCACCCTGTTTAAAATGAAGTTAATTTTAATAAACCGCGAAACATTTAATAATAAAAATTATTCATGAATTATTTAGTAATGCATTTAAAAATGATTTTAGTTATTGTCGTTGTTTTTCAGCGAATTTATTTAAAAATCTTGTTTGCAATTTTGATAAAATTACCTTTTTAATGTTAAATTAAAATATTCATAAAAGGATACAATGGCATTATTATTTATGAGTTCTTTTCAATAAAAGTAATAAGGTGAAATAAATGCTATGGCAATGCTATGCATCAAATGATAATCCTTTTTTTTTGGTAATATTTTGGTCTCATTGTGCTCATTATTTTAATTAAAAAAGAAATTATTCATTTTTTAAATCTGAAAATGATTATTTCGAAATATACGGGTTTATATTATTGGTTTATTGAATGGAAGCCTAAACGAAAAATCTAATATTGGCGAAATGATCACATGGCTAACGTAAAAATGCCAAATGTACACCAAAATAATTATAGAATACCGCCGTAAATTATGAACATAGGTACTTTTTAGCTACCCGGGCTCAAGCGATACATCGCCAAATATTGCAACTTTCTATTTCTTTACTTTATATTTCTTAAGTTGGGGCCTGATGGCCGAATGGCTAATTCTCTGGCGTTCGCTACCACAGGTTTCGGGTTCAAATCCCGGCTTTGCCCATGGGTGTTGTAGTGGTTCGAAATCCACTTTAAACCGTAGGTCCCGGTCCTATTAGGATCGTAGAGCGTTGCGGGGCATTGTTACTCCGCGTCCGTGGCTTACCATCAAGTTACAAGCGCCCCCTGGTAATGCAAAGTGAGTAACATCGCTGCAGCCCTTATGGCGAAGATCACGGTCTATTTGCCAGCTGCATTAGAAGAAAAAAATATTTCTTAAGTTTAAAAAAATCTTTTTACTGAATTGAAATAATCGTTTTATGAAAATGCTTTATTTTATTTTCGAAATGGTTTATATTGCTGACATGTTGAGTCGTCGTTAAAATTCAGTCCTTCCAGTTTTTCATCGACTTTTTTTTTGGCTTCACGGATTTGATTGTCAATTTATCTGTGAGATGAACCTTGAATGAGTTTCAAACTAGCATGGAGGAGTCTCAAACTAACCGTTATGCATGTCTTTCTTAAATACAACACCTTTTTTATGGCTTTAAGTTCTTTTCAACCACAGACGTTACAGACGACCGGATCCCCCCCCTCATTATTGTTTCTGTACGGGTTTTGAACTTGGGGCGAATTTTTTTGAAGGAATAAATAAGCACTTTTGACTTATGGACGGATGGGCTTGGATTTAAAAATAGACGATCTGGAATTTACTCCTTCTACA
Organism: Caerostris extrusa; assembly: GCA_021605095.1. Taxonomy (NCBI): domain Eukaryota; kingdom Metazoa; phylum Arthropoda; class Arachnida; order Araneae; family Araneidae; genus Caerostris; species Caerostris extrusa. The sequence continues at coordinate 176,035 of BPLR01000697.1, forward strand.
AAACTGTAAGATGACAAATCACCAGAAAAAAAAATTTTTTTTTTTGTTTCTCACCATAATTTTTAATGAATGTCCTATCTTCAGTTTCCACGTTTCCACTGTGCTAATATTTAATAATTTTGCTAATATGTGCAAGAACCAAGACATTATGACCACACCTACATTTTGCAATGAACTCGCCTGGATGACGTGGAAGGCACGTGATCAGGTGGAAGTGGTATTTAACTGCTGCTGGAGAATCTGAAGAATCATTCTTACACTTATTTCTATGTGTGATGGAAAGGCTGCGGATCTAAGCGACTTTGATAGGGGGCAGATTGTAATGGCTCGAAGGCTCGGAACAAGTATTTCCGAAACTGCACGACGTGTGTTGTTCGCGATCTACAGTTGTTAGTGCTTATGCAATGTGGATGAATGACGGTGAAACCAACAGTAGACGACATGGTGTTGGACGTCCACACGCTATCAAAGAAAAGGTCGTCGGAGACTGTCTGGCATGGTGAAGCAAAACCGGAGCCAGACAGTGGCTCAGCTGACAGCCCAATACAATGCAGGGCCAAGTAGAATAGTATCGGAGCCCACTGTTCAGCGGACACTGTTGGATATGGGGCTACGCAGCAAACGTCACACTCGTGTGCCTTTGCTGACCAAGCGTCATCACCAACTGCGCCTGCGCTGGCCGGAACATCGTGACTGGTCCATGGATCAGTGGGTGTGAGTTGCCTGGTCAGGTGAATCACGGTTTGTCATTCATCACGCCGATGGCCGTGTCAGGATACGCCGTCTTCCAGGCGAACAGTTGCTCCCTCAATGTACAGTAGGTCATACACAGGCCGGTGGTGGCGGTATTATGCTTTGGGGACGTTCTCTTGGGCGTCTCTGGGACCCGTGGTTGTGGTAGAGTAAACCATGAATGCTACAGGGTATCTGAACATCATTGCGGACCAGTTGCATTCTTACATGGTCTCTGTTTTTCCAGCTGGAAATGAAATGTTCCAACAGGACAACTTCCCTTGTCCCAAGGCTAAAAATTGTGTTGGAGTGGTTCCAGGAACATGATGCTGAATTCCAGTTAATGTCCATGCCAAGGCGGGTTGAAGCTGTGTTGAGCGCCGAAGGTGGGCCAACTCGTTATTGACAGGTGGTCATATTGTTTTGGCTCTTGAGTGTATATTAAAAATATCTGCTAAAACATGTTTATGTTCTATCTTTCTAATATATTTATAAACTAATTTGATTAAATTATCTTTTCTACATCTGTTTTGCATAACATTTAATTGCTTTAAAGCATTTTACAATTGATAATTTTTTATTCCCTTAAAATTATCAATAAATTGCAAAATGTTAATTCATTTAATGGAATAAAATTAAAATATCTTTTCAAAATTGACTTAACATATTCTTTGAAAGAAAATTGTTCCTTTTTAACAAACAATTTTAGAAAATAATTCCTATGTCGGAATCTGCTAGTAGGCAGCCGGGATTGGTTCACTGTGGGGCTATTGTGCCAAGTAGCAAATTTAGAGTCCATGGATATATTAAGTGAGTGCAAATACTATACCTTTAAAACTGTAAAAATTTATTTTCGTAACACAATAACATTTTTAACACATGACTTTAATAAATCATTAAATCTGTTTCATAAATTTTCTAAATTGATTAATGAAGATCCTAGTTCTTCAGGAGTCGGATGTTAAGAGTCTACAGTCTTTGTTAACAATGGATTCAGAGCTTGGGAACTTTTTTGGTTAACTCTCCAACCCTGGTTTTATGCCATGGGTGCAAAAAATAGATCTTGATTTGTATAGGATACATTGGTAAGGTACATTTGCCGGTTCAAAGAAAAATGGCTAATAAATTGTAAATTGTTTGCTGGTTGTCGGTCTAATATTCCTGTAAGAGTTAGGTGTAGGTCTGACAACTCTACAAAGTAAAAAAGAAAACATCTCCTGTCTCTCGAAATCTGACAGTAGGCCCACCATGGGGCTGTTGAGCTAATAAAGATGAAGTCAATGAGTTGGCTGAGGCTGTTGAGCAAATGAAATGAAGAAGTAGAAGAAGCAAATTGAGTCAGGCCTGCCTGACTGGCAGATTTCGAAACATGGGATGTTTTCTTTTTTATGGAGTTTGGAGTTAGGGTTGTCAGCTCTACGCCTAACGCTCTACGATCATATTTGACCAGGACATACAGCTTTAAGTGAATTCCGAACAACTACAAGTGTCCATGACACCGCCTGGACTCGAACACGAAACCTATGCAACCGAGCACTAGCCACTCGGCCATCAGGCCCCAAGTTAATAAACATGTTTCATAAATTTTCTATTAGTAGAGATCCTAGATCTTTTAATATGATAAACTAGTCAGGGAGTCGGATGTTAGGAGTCGAGACTCGGTATTAAAATTGGATTCAGGAATCGGAATTTTTTTGACTTCTCAAACCTGATTTTATGCCTTGAGTTTAAAAAGCAGAACTTGATTTGTACAGGGTTCATTGGTACGAGAAAGAGAAGAGTAAAGTTAAAAGGTAACCAGCTAACAGATAGCAGGAATTACTATACTTTATATTATGTTCACAATGTTTTTCGTATTATAAGAATAGATTATTAAATTTTGAAATAAAAATAAAGATTGGTCATTCAACGCGTTGGAGATAAATACGATTTCGAAAATGCGGTTGAAAATTTCAAGTGCAACTGTAAATCGAGAATTGCGGAGTATAAGAAATGTAATACAATTTTCAGGAATGCAATAATTCAGAAATCGTGACCCCACAGACAATGACCAGTCCATCGAAAAATGAGTAAAAGTCCGCAAAGTGTATTATGGAATGAAGTATGTTATCGAAAACATCTAATACCTCGTGGTTTTGATTCATGATAACAATCCTTCGTCATATCCGGTTGTTTTTGCGGGTACATATTTTATGAAAAACTGCTTTAATTGCCAATTGTTGATCTGCCAACATAAGAACAATAAAATGAATTCATTTGTGGCTTTTGAACATCAATGACTCACGAACCCTATTACAATAATCTTTTTAATAATAGTTTTCATTATGGATTTACCTCGCATCTAACTATCAGGTTGTTATGGAAACTATTTCTTTTTAAAAAGATAATTATGTAAGACATACCAATAAAGAATAATATAGCAATAACATTATTTATTGGTGTATCATATAGTTATCTTTAAAATCCAAACAGTTATAGTATACCACTGTTATAATTCTATAATAATATAATAGAAATTCAAAACACCAATTCAATTTCTAACTGTTTAAAGACTAAGCCAATATATTAAGTGCAAATTGAGTGACTTAGTCGTCCTCTAAGGCCTTCACAAAAGCCTCAACATACAGAAAATAGTGATAATATTTTAATACTTTTTCAGTGGGTTTTATGCCTTTGTTTTTTACTAAGCCCCTGATGAAGGAAAGCCTACACCAGGTCCAAGAGACCCCTTCACAGGCGACTGTCCATGGGTAAGGGTATACACAGCTTCCTTTTAGCGAGGAACCACGAGGGCTGAAGACTAACTAACCTACAAGACTGCGTTTTACCATCTTATTAGACCGAGACCTACGGTTTTAAAGTGGATTCGAACCATTACAAACGTTCATGGCAACGCTGGGATTCAAATCGAAACCTGTAGTACCTAGCGCCAGAGCGTTAGCCTCTCGGCCATTAGGCCAACTTTATCTCCTTTAACAATGTTATAGACAACCTGGTGGCCAATTGGCTCTGCGCTCTGATCAGAGGCTTCAGGTTCGAATTCTGGCTGTGGCATGAATGATTATTAGTCGTTCGGAATCCACTTTAAACTATAAGTTCTATCTAATTAGACTAAAGTGCTCAAAAAATGACCGTACAGCGACTAATCAAATCAAACAATGTTATAACAAGCAGCAGGTCGAGTAAGGTTTTTGTTAGATGAATCTGTTGTTGTTGCTCTAATGCAGCTGGCAATACAGAGACAGCTAATCTTTATCACCATAAGCAAAGGAGCTACACCGCAGTTACTCATTTAGCACTACCCAGGGGGCACGTTTAGCTTGAAAGATATGCCAGATGCGAGTTTCACTACCCCCACAATGATCTGCGATCCTATTAGACCGAGATCTACTATTTAAAGTGGATTCGAAACATAGCAAACATCCATGGAATCGCCTTTACTCGAACCCGAAACCTGTGGTACCGAGTACGACAGCATTAACCTCTCGACCATCAGGCCAATATTTTTATAACGGATATTTTTTTTATTGTTAAACTTTTTTTTTGATATATGCTGCAAACAGCCGATCGGCTTGGGTTGTATATGTGGGGCAGGGCTTTCTGTGGAATTTTTAGGGGTTCGAGTGTGATAAGACACAGAAAACTCCACCAGGTTGTCTGACTGTCGATGTGAGACACGATGGATTTTAAGTTACACATAATGTATAACTAAATTATCCAAAAATTGAGGATGAAACTAGTGGTACCACTACAGACATCCATGGCACCGCCGTTATTCGAACCCGAAACCTGTGGTACTGAACACCAGAGCGTTAGCCACTGGGCCATAAGGCCCCATGTTAGATAAATCTATAGTGACCCCTTTTGAAATCACAGGTGTAGAGGGTAAATAACTGCGTCAGAGTAAAATCCAATGTCATTTTCCTTAGTAATGCATTAGAAGAGAGTTTTAAGAAAATGCAGCGCCAGCGTGTGCGATGGCATTGTTCTGTTCGGCGGGCCTGAGCGAGGGCCGCATTCTTCTTTGAGCGCTGCTAATTGTCCACGAGCGGGCCGTCCATCAACTGCCTGCATCCGCGTCAAAATAGCTCCGTGACTCCTGCGGCAGTTGTGACAGTGCCGTGTGTCTCAGAGCGCTTGTTATATAACGTTTACTCAAAATCGCCCAGTACCCATTTCTGTTTTTCTAAAAAGAGCTTTCCGACTTAAGAGATATTGGTTGATGGGTAAACTAATTGAATTTATGGTGTGCATAAATAAATTGTCTTTTATAGAGGAATGCACAGATTGCGGCTCGTCGATCTGTGTCTATGTAATCATATGTCTCTTTTTATTTTAAAGAAAGAAATGGATCTATGTAATCCTATGTCTCTTTTATTTTAAAAAAGTAACGGCTCTATGTAATCTTATGTCTCTTTTATTTTAAAAAAAGTAATGGGTCTATGCAATCCTATGTCTCTTTTATTTAAAAAAAAAGCAATAAATCTATGCAATCCTATGTCTCTTTTATTTTAAAAAAAGTAATGAGTCATTTTACAGAAAAATTTCATGATTTTGATGTAAGATTAAAACGAAGCATCAGTTTAATAACAATAAAAGTAAACAAGCATTCACGCATCAGAATGATATTTTATTCAATCTTTTTTTATATTATTGTAGATTAAAAGGTCAGAAAGATTGTTACTAAGGTACTAGATTGCGTGAAGTATTCTTATGTACATAATTTTTTTTTTACTCTTGAGATATTTAGTGCCGAAAACATGTTCCATTTTAAAACTGCACTCATTAAAATAAATACGGTTGTTGCTTAGTAATGATTAAAATGAGCCAATCTCTTTTGATAAATACAAATTAGTGAACAAGAGTTTTGAGACATGAATACAAAAAAATTTCTATCAATAAAAGGTCCTTCGATCTATCACATTTAACAAATAAAAAGCATCAAATACTAAACCGTTTATTAATTATTTCCTTATTATTTATTTCTTTATATAAGATAAAAATTAGTAAAGCAATGATGTTACATTTATTCACACACACACACACTAAGAGAACTGACACCTGAGTCCCTGAACGTCAAACGGCTTCTATTGAAGATGCATCTTACGTCAGTCAAATAAAGAATCTTTAGAATTATTCTATATATGTCCTAACATAACGGGAAAATTCTTATTTATTTATATTAAATCTCCTTTTGCTTATAGAGGATTTCATGTTCCACTAACATAGTAAAAATAGTGCATAGACAGGAGTTGATTGCCTCTGAAGGTCTTTTAAGGTAACTGCCCAGAATTTGAGTATCATAAAAGAGAAAAAACTTGCCGGATCGCCATTAAATATTAATGCGTATTTCATTATTATATTCTAAGATGGTTGGCGCAGTTTTCTATGTATCATATATTTGCAAATATAAGCGTAAGCGTATATTGGCCCAGAATGGGTTTTATGCAAAATAATTCATCAAAAGTTCAAAATCGGTTTGTAACAATTACTGTAACATTCATTATTTATGATGTTCTAAAAACTGTTATGTTTAGTGATATTTGGCGATGGATCGTTTTCCATTAACGGTGCGAACATTTTGCCAAATTTTTTTGCGAAATCAAATGAATCCGTATAAAAGCAGAATCCCATAATTTAATTTTAGAAAAAGTTCTAAAAATTTTTAAAAAAAATATTTTTTTTAAACTTAATAAATATAACAAAAAAGGAAAAAAACGCGCCATGTTTTAATGGCGATGGAACGTTCTCAAATGTAAATAAAATTTTCTTGCGAAATAACTGCCATCTTAAAAGAAACTTACAAATAAAAGACTATGGTGCCAGCCAATACCAGCCAAAAAAAAAAAAAATAAAAAATTAAAAAAAAAAAATATACCCCAGAAATGTTTATAAAATGTTTTAACACTTTTATGACTGTCTGTTTTCTGTTTGACGCCTAAAATCATTTATTTAATATTATTTTTTTAAGTTATAAGCTATTTCGTAAGGTAAAGGACATTGCCTTATTAACATGCTTGAAAACGTAGACCCCGGATGTGGTGATATAGACGCAAGAATGAGTAGTTGCCTAAACAATAACTTAGTTGGCGCTATTGTTCGCACCTGCTCTCTGCTGACGTCATCTCTTTTCTTCCTCTTTTTCATTCATCGGTTTCATACGAGATTTTGTAGCACATTTTTCAATGTATTAATCATATTATAAGACCCGTACTGAAAAAAAGATTCCACTTTACGCATTTCATTTCCAGCGTTTTACGTTTGTTTATTGTTAAATAAGCCTTATCAATCCTTAGAGAGATGCAAATAAATGCAAAAAATGTGTTTATTTTTTTTTTTACCTCAGCCGGTATCGTACAAGAATGGAATAAGGTTAAAAGTTTGCTTACTTATTAGAATAAGAAAAAAGCAAGAAGTTATAAACATATAGATAATTAATTCAAAAGTGCCTCCAAAATAAGTAACTAGTGTAGTCTCAACTCAACTCAACTCTTTAAGATGAAAAGGGAAATAAATGTCATTCTTTAGCATTTTTTGTGATGACAGAATATGATAAAAATAAAAATGTCGAAATCTAATTTAAAAATTTTTGTCATCAAAATGTTTGAAAAATTCTACATTTTTTATGATTCAAATTAATTTTCTAAACATATTAAACATTTAAAAAAAAAAAATTCTCGAAGATTGTCTTACTTTAATGCATTAAATGACCCAATTTAATACAGCATGAAAGACAACCTTCAGAATGATGAGTCATTCTAAAGTATTAAGTACCTATTATACATAATCTATATATCTATTATTAGTATCTCCAATATTCTGTCATCATACAGCATGATGACTGAATATTGGTTCAAAATTGTATTAGAATCGAAAGAGTTAATATGAGTTTAAATGACGATAAGATTTTTTTTCAGTAAGATAAAAATAATTATTTCAATAATAATAATGGTTTTAAGAAAAAATAATAAGTTAAGAATTCAGTAAGTTAATAATAAATTTTTATTAATAATAAAGCCTTTTTTAATAAGATAATAATGATGGGTTTAGTAATAAGAAAAATTTAATAAGTTACTAATAAAAATTTTAGTAAGATCATAAGATTTTTATTCAATAAAAATTCTGCAATAATAAGATTTTAATATAAAAATATAGATTTTAATAATTAATGAAGGTTTCAATAATAAAAGCCTTAATAAGATAATAATAATTTTAATGAAATAATAATAAAGATTTTAATAATATAATAATAAGATTATAATAAAGATTTTAATAATAATATTTTAGTTATAATAATAAAGATTTACAAAAAAAGATTTTAATAATACAGAATTAAATGTTAAGATTTTATGAAGTGTTACCTTGGTTGCTGTTTAACAGTACTTCAACTTAAAATGCATAATTTGATAGAAACACATGTCATGAGGGAATGTTGCTTCGGCTTCTTAACGTTTATATTTTGTGCCATTTTACAATTTTCTTAGACAATTTTTTACAAACAAAGTTTTGCTCCTACATGTATGAGAACTGATTACTTTACTTTCATATATCTTTCCATATTCTATAAAAATTTAAAATAAGGGACCCACCTCTTCTTATACTTGCCTCACCATGGTTCACTATTCGAGATACTCTTTATTTATTATCATTCATTAGTTATATCTCGTTTATTACACTCTGTCTTGGTGAGTGAATGATTCTACTGGAAAATTCTACATTTATAATTTAATACTTTTGTATGTGAAAATGTAAAAGTACATTAATCATAATGGGGCATCTGAAACAGTAAACATGATTTATATGATTAAAGTGTAGGCGAACAGAGTTTGAAATATAGTAAATAGGAACCAACATGAGCCCAACTGGTGGATAAATAATAACAAGAGCAACCAGTTCCGAATCCACTGGTGGTGTCTGTTGCAGTCACCTCTTTCAGAAACGAAGAAACACGATGGCGATTGGGATGATGTGTGCAAAACTGTATCATATCGATAGTCAGATTACGTGATGGAAGTTTTCCTGATTTTTTTCCATACGATAAGCAAATGCCGGGTGGATATCCTTAAAAGTCTTTCTGGAAGGCACTGTCCCGCCAGCATCTTTCGGTTGTTTGTAGTATACATGAAATCTATCTGTGTGTTCACCTTCACTTTTTATTAGTGGTAGGGGGCTATTTAGTCTAGGTAGGAGGGTAATAATAAAAAAAAAAATATAAGTAATATTGAATGCTTTCTGCCTTTCATCAGCATTGCGCCATTTTAATTTGGGATGAATACCTCAGGGATGATATTTTTGGCTTATCAGTTCTTCAAAAAGAACTCTCGCTCTCTGCTTGGAAACCTAATGTTCTTTGCCAGATCAGCCTCCTTCCCTGAAATTATTAAATAAAAAATTATCGCAACTGATTTCTTCATTTTTTCATCGTTATTTCTTTTGCATACTTTAGTATTAATATATCAATATATAATACTATAGGTTGGGTATTATGATAAAGATAATATAACTGAGAACATAATCCAATCCAATAGATTAACAATCTGAAATTTTTTAAAAAAGTTAGACGTTCTGAACTGTAAAAAAAGTAAATTAATTTTTTTACAATTTTTATCAGTAGTCTTTTCGAAAGCCTATCGCTGTAGAGGTAGACTGACATTAATCTCTAGTGATATGAAAACTATCAATTTATAAATTTGCTAACGAAATATGAAGTTAAATGAAAGTAAATTGAAAAAAAAGGATGTTCTTTATTAAAAAACAATTGCACTAATTTTTTAGTAATACATAATTATGAAGTTTTTAGTCGAGAATTTAATTTTAGTTTTCAAGCTAAAAACAGAACACTGTGTATTGGTTTGCGGATACCTTAACTATAATAAGCTTGAAGGGGAGTGAATCGAACCATTTGTTTCTGTCCACTCCACTGAGCGGCAAGAAGAGAGAGAGGCTCGTAAATCGCGGGTCCGTGGTTGTGCGTTAACGTAATGCTTAACCATTGTCTGTGTTCCAGATGAGCCTCACCAATTAGCATTCGGACCGTAAATCTGGGGACGGATCTCCGCAGCATATTGTTCGACGCCGGAGTTATGGACGAATCATGCAGATGGCGGAGGCCGTAATCTCCGCTGGAATTCTCGCTCCTGGTTTCTCCGCGGAGGGGAACCTTTGTCAATATCGAAAACCTCGCGTCGACAAGAGCAATGCCAGCTCGGTTCTGAACACTCATACCGCAAGAAGTTATTTTTTAATATGTAACTGACTCTTTATACAGTAGTATTTTTTCCCACGAGTTAACTCGGGTAAATATTTACTTTTTAATTCAGTACGAACACGAAAATTTTCGTAGCCTTGTGTTATTCTATTACAAACACGAAGTGCCAAATACTATAAGCAAGATAATTTAAACCATATTATTTCTAAACCCACATTTAAAAGATTCTAAATTGAACAAAAATAACATACTAGTAAATCAAAAATTTTAATTAAGAATATCTTTTGAACTCTTAACGGACCAAACATACTTTATCTCATATACTACTGTGTCCAAAAGTAAGACCAATTTTCAATTTAAATTTCCCGAGCATATGGTATTTCAATTTGTTTCTTTTCTAGGTTGCTGGCACTATGCTTGACATCGGCGTGAAATTTGCGTCAAAATATTCATTAGTGTTTGAGTTACACTTGGCTTTGTGTGACGCTAAAACTGATTCCGGCGATTTTTGAAATGTCTCTTCAATTGACTCAAAACGGTGTCCCCGGAGTGGTATTTTGAGTTTAAGGAATAGCCAGAAGTAGCACGATGCGAAATCAGGTGAATACGGTGTTTGTGGAACAATATGGGTTTCTTTTTTGGCGAAAAAGTCACGAAGAATCAATGCGGTGTGAACTTGAACATTCAGTGTTTTCTGTACCAATCGAGATTTAACGCGTTTGAAGCCCAAAACATCTTTTAAAATGGAATTTTGAAATTCCAATACCATCAGCGAGGTCACTAATTATAAATCGACGGTTTGCAAGCACCAAATCTTTAATTTTTTGGACGTGAGCTTCGTCGGTTGAGGTTAATGGTCGACCAGAGGGCTTTTCGTCTTCAACGCGTTCTGTGCCTTCTTTGAACTATTTTTACCACATCTAAACATTTCATTCCGATATAGGAATGCTCACCGAATGCCCTCTGCAACATTCTATACGTTTCATCAAACAAAAATTAAACGCAAGTTCTTGCTCAATTAATTCAAACATTTCAAAAATCGTCGGTATCAGTTTTAGCGTCTTACAAAGCCAAGCGTAATTCCAAAACTAATGAATATTTTGACGATATTTTGAGAGATGTCAAGGACAGTGCCAGAATCCTAAAAAGAAAAGAAAATTGAAATTCCATAAGTCCGGGAATTTTAAATGGAAAATTGTTCTTACGTTTTGGACACAGTAGTAAATCGTATTTGTTTATTTTAAGAACAACACAAGTCATTCGGATGAGCATTATTTTTAAATTCTGGCCTCAAACGTTTATTTTTAGATTGCCTTGAATTATTCCAACTGCAAACAAAAGTTTACTCGTGATATCGTAACCCGGACAGTCTTTCGTGATCTTTTTGTTGTTTGACAGATTGCATTCGATATTGTTCAGTACCCAAAAGATGGGATTCATGTTTATTTCATTGTTTACGACAGCTTGAATTGACATTTGACATTTTTATACATGCAAAGTTAAGACATCTTAGCAATAAAATATAGCAAAATGATCTCGAAAGCTCTGATGATGATTCATATGATTATATTTTTGAACGGCTAAATTTATAATTGAATTTCTATAACAAAGAAAAAAATCCAAAAATAAAACCTTATGAATCATAATCCTAGCAATGTATATTTTTGATTTTAATAAAAATAAATTTAAAAATACAATATGTGAAAACAAAATTGATCACTCAATGGTTTAAACATTGCATTATAATTCTGCCAGCTGAGAATTCAGTTTGTTCAGCAATAGCGATTACGTCATCAAATTTTAAAAAGCAAGTCACCTTAAAGTATAGGAAAGTATGAAAGTAATCAGGTTCAAATTCAAAACTGCTTAAGAGAGAAGGATCAAATAGCAGTTTTGAATCATTCTTGGTAGTATGGACAGCTATATCATCTATTTACTTTTCCTTTACCCATTATTGTAGATTCATAAACCGCACTTAATTGTGGAATATTTTTAATCCAGCCAAATCTGACCCCATGTCATATTTGGCTGACCAGCGAAAATAATTCGAACTCATTATCGTACGAAAGTTCGTAATATCTATGATAATTGCGTTTCTATCGCCAACACAAGACTATTATTCAGAATTTCGCCTCAGTTTTTAAACGCATAGTATATAAAACAGTAAAAGTAGGTTTTTTCAGAAAAAATTCATTTCAATTAAAAATATTCAATATTCCTTATTTCATTTTTTTTTTAATCCTCGAAATATGTTATATCTATAAATAATTTTTTACGTACAAGTTGATTCACGATGTTGTTGATGGTTTAAATTTAAATGTTGGTTTCATAACTAAATATATAGGAAAAAAATATACGCATTACATTAAGAATGAAAGTTCATGAGAGTCTTGGTGCAATAATATTTAATGGATATGCAACATTGTATAGCTCATAAAAACACATTGTCCCTAGAATAATTTATAAATACTTAAAAATTACTTAATTTTTGTTTATTGTAAGTGTTTGTAAATTGTTTATTGTTTAAACTGCTTAATTGACTTAATTTTATGTAATTTTTAATTCCATTTTTAAAAAAATACACTAATTAAAATAGCTAATAAATAATATAATATAAACAATACAATAATAAGCTAATAAAACCTCTTTTAAAAACAAGCTAATAAAAACAGCTTTTAAAAGCACGCTAATAAAACCGGTTAATATAAGACACTTTGATGCAACTGAAAAATACCAAGATATTAAAAAAAAAATACTAATTAGGCTATAAATCTGAAAATCTTGGTAAGATTTTGTGGTGATATTTGTAAGATACTGAGTGAATTTTCTTGAAGCTGATACGAGATTCTATTTGAAACTTCGTCATACACTCAACATTTATATTCTGTCATTAATTTGTAATAACATTCGCCACTAAATTGTTGAAAGGAATAAAGTGCCATTTCTTTTTTGGAAAATCAAAAAGTGGCAAGATAATAAAACGCTTAATATAAGACGCTTTGGAGCTACGAAAACAACAGCATATTAAAAAAATATTAATTATGTTAAATTCAAAAAATTGGTAAGAATTGTGGTGATATTTGTAAGATACTGAGTGAACTTTCTTGAAGCTAACACGAGAAGTTATTTTCTATTTGAATCTCCGTCATACATTCAACACTTATACACTGTCAATGGTTTGTAATAACACTCATCACTAAATTGTTGAAAGGAATAAAGTGCCATTTCTTTATGGAAAAGCAGAAAAAGTGACAAGATAATAAAACCGCTTAATATAAGACGCTTTGGTGCTATGAAAAGCACCAAAATATTAATTAGTATATAAATTCAGCAAACATTGGTAAGATTTATGATGATATTTGTAAGATACAGAGTGAACATTCTAGAAGCTAACACGAGAAATTATTTTCTATTTGAAACTTCGTCATACATTCAACAGTTATACACTGTCAATGGTTTGTAATAAACACTCATCACTAAATTGTTGAAAGGAATAAAGTGCCATTTCTTTATGGAAAATCAGAAAAAGTGACAAGATAATAAAACCGCTTAATATAAGACGCTTTGGTGCTATGAAAAGCACCAAAATATTAATTAGTATGCTATGATAAATTCAGCAAACATTGGTAAGATTTATGATGATATTTGTAAGATACAGAGTGAACATTCTAGAAGCTAACACGAGAAATTATTTTCTATTTGAAACTTCGTCATACATTGAACAGTTATACACTGTCAATGGTTTGTAATAACACTCATCACTAAATTGTTGAAAGGAATAAAGTGCCATTTCTTTTTTAAAAATCAAAAAAAGCGGCAAGATAATAAAACCTCTTAATATAAGACGCTTTGATGGTACGAGAAGCCCCGAAATATTAAAAATATTCAATTAGAATATAAATTCAGTAAACATTGATAAGATTTGTGATAAATATTTGTAAGATAATGTGCTAACTTTCTATCAGAAATTATTTTCTATTTGAAACTTCGTGATACACTCACATATAGACGCTGCAATGGTTTGTAATAACACTCACCAGCAAATTGTTGAAAGGATAAAGTGCCATTTTTTAAAAGTAAAAAAGTGCCCTTTCTAGAAAAGACCCATTTCTATTTTGAAAAGTTAAAAAAAAAAAGCATCAATAAAACCGCTTAATATAAGACGCTTTGATGCTACGAAAAGCACCAAAATATTAAAAAAATATTAATTAGTATATAAATTCGGCAAAACATTGGTGATATTTGTAAGATATTGCGCAAACTTTCTAGAAGCTAATACGATAAATTATTTTCTATTTGAAACTTCGTGATACACTCAATACAAACGCTGTCAATGGTTTGTAATAAGATTCACCACTAAATTGCTGAAAGGAATAAAGAGCCTTTTTTTTATATAAAAAAGTTGCCATTTCTATTCTGAAAAGTAAAAAGTACCGTTTCTATTTCGAAAAGTAAAAAAGTGCCAAGACACATGCTTCCATGAAAATGATTTCAAATAATAATCATAAAAACGAAATGAACTTTTTTTTATTCGAAATGATCAGTTGTCAAACCTATCCGCCGTTTCTCGTTGATTGCTTTTACAACTACTTTATGCTCCCAACAAAAGACGGAGATGCATACAGAATGCGGTGTACGGGCGCGCATGAATATATGCATAAAATTCCTCGAGCTGTGTCTCTCGAAACCATTCGATTCATGAATTACGGCGCCCACTCGAGCACGACTAGCGGCGTGGCAGCACGAAGATTTTGTTTCGCTTCACATTTTTAATACTAAGACATTCATTTTTAGTTTATTTTTTGCATCATGTAAAGTTTGTTTCTTCTCATCAAAGACTCTTTCATGGCAGATATGTTTTCAGTTACGTTAAGTTTAGTTATAATATATTTATGTTTTGTCTCTAATTTTTGATTTTCCTTCAAGCCATTCCATATAATTTAACATTTCCTGTATAATTCAAAACACTATGACAACAGTGAATTATAATCATAGTTTTTCCTCCAATACATGTATACACGCTTTTTCATACTATGGTAAAGTAATACTAGATGAAATAAATTAATTGAGAGAATTATTATCGTAGTTTTCTGAATTATACTAGAAATACTAAATTAGAGGGAACATTAAAAGAAAATTTAAACATCAAGAAATACCCTAACTGAAAAACTATGATACATTAGTATATTGATACGCATTCATTTTGTTATCTGAAATAAATTTATAATATCACTATAATGGGCATGATGGCCGAGTGACTGCCGCTCGATGCCACAGACTTTGAGTTAAAGTACAGGCGGTGCCATGGATTGTAATGGTTCGAATCCACTTTAAGCAGTAGATCTCCATCCAATATGACTGCAGAGTGTTGGGCATACTGCTGGCAACCCTACCCATTATAAAAATCCTTTCCTATTCGAAATCTGAAAGTAGGCAAACGGCCTTGGCCCACCATGGGACTGTTGCGATATTGAAGAAGTATAAATTAGTATAAAGATCTATCCTAATAATGCGACGATAAGTTCAAATAATTATTTACTAAATCGTCGGAAAAGGAGAGATATTTAGTGAGGAAAAACCAATCAGCCCAGATGTTGTTGTAGTGACTAATCCTCAATGTCTGGCAGAGTGGTGCAGACAGCCCATGAGTAGTCTGCTCATGGATGGAAGGAAAAGGGGCAATTTATGTTGTGATAGAGCACCCTTAAGTAGAAGTCTGGCTTGGCTCTGAAGAAGAAGGACAGTGCTTTCCTGGAGGACTTTTAAGGGCAACAACCCCTAATTTGTGTATCGTATGGGAGAAAACCCAAAAATTCCCTGCCAGGTAGTGTAGCAAATGAGGCAAGATGCTGAACGTCCCAACGGCATCGAGTCATCTCATTCTTGAAACAATGTTTACAACAATGCCCCCAGCGGATTGAACCTCAGCTCTAATGCTCACCAGCAGCACATTACTACTGAGCCCCGAGTCGGGATATCAGGCCAGATAAATGTATTAAATAAAATGGGTTAACTAAAAATGCATTATAAATAAATTCGAAAGGAAAAGAAACAACTTCAACTAGTACTACAATGTCAATTCTCAAATTTTCCTTCTGACATAATAAATAAATTTCATAATGACATTATAGTTATTTTGATGAGTCGAGACAGCAACGAAAAAGTAAATTTCTATTCTTAAATGTTTATTAGAATTTTTAAATAAAAATTAAATAATTAATTAAAAGCTAATAAACCAACATATAAATACTTTAAATTTTTTTTTTAATGATTTCGATATTTCGAATAGAAAATTCTTTTGGCAAGTATTTAATTCATTTTGGAACTTGACTTTTCGAAATAAGGGCATTTGGTTCGAAAACCGGAGAATCTGGGCAAAACTGAAAGTTTTCTTGCGAATTCTGAAGATATTTATGATAGATCCGTTGGTTGCAAAGTCTTTCCATTGGTCTCAAGAAGGTGAAAAAGAGGCGCGAATCTTCTAGTCGGCGCACTTAAAACTTTCCCCAAACCTGCCGCTACAAAAAGTTCAACCTGGATTTAAGAAATTGCAACCATTCTTTTACAGTGAATCTGATTCTGACTTATCGTCCTCAGCAAGTAGAAAAAAATTCTATTTATTTTGCCTGCTGGATTCTTCCTGCATCATGTTTTAAAAAAAATGGACAATGATATCGTTCTGAATGATTGACAAGCGATTTGACAGGTGATTAGTAATAGTATTTGGTCAGTGTAATCTGTACTGATGATAGCATATATGAGTTGGTAGTTAGTGGTGACGCATTATTCTATATTTCGATGTCCCGGCCATTAAAGAAGCTCTGGGCGTTGCTGTAGATTCTGGAAGAGAATCCATGCAGTATTTTAAAATAGTAAGCTCTATTCAATATTTTAAAACAAACTATTTTTTTTCATATGGCAATGAACTTCACTGGAAATAAACAGTAGGCTGATGTTTTGAAAAGGCAATAAATGTCCAATCTTACTGCTCCAGAGATTAGTAACCAACTTAAAATCATACATAATACGGGAAATCAATCATGATTGCCTTAAAACCACAAATCCCTGATCCAACAAATAAATTTGATTTGTAATGCCAGACCAGATGACTTAGGCTAGGCTCAAAGGGCATGATACCAATCGCCAATTTGCTTTTGTCTGGATTAATTGACGATTCAATGCCGCATTCGCAATTGCCGCATTCATTGTAAAGTATCTATTGGTTGAACAGGATGTGAGCCTACTTGGTGAAGTGATCTATTGAACAACTAATCTTTTCTTAGACGACAGAATGAGCAACAACAACAATTAGTATAACTATTGTAAATCTGTATTCTTTTATATATCCCAAATTTGCACTTAATATTTCGGGACTAACATTTTAAACACTCTTTGTTAATTGAAGACAGAATATAATTTTAATTTTTCTTTACATTTATAAGCCTGGAGTGAGTTGGTTGTCACGACACCAGGTTAATGATTTGGAGGAGCTCAGTGCTCTATCCGGTAGCAAGCTCTATAATAATAAAACACTGAGTATGTTTAAATAAATCAGTAAGCTGTTATGCCCATTGCTGTAATACCATTGCATTGGTATGCGAATGTTTCAAAATACAACATCTGGCAATACAAATTGTTTTCCACTGGAGCCAGACACTGTCGCACGTCTGCTAAAGAGATTGATCCTTATTGTAGAGATGGCCAATAAGTGTCATTTGCTTATAAACCGAAATTTAAAAGTATTAAACATTCCACTTTTATTTAATAAAACAACGATTAATATTTTTTTGGTATAAATTATAATGTAAAACACTTAGCTATTTTTATATTATAAAATCAAAATTAACAAAACATTTGTTCGAAAATTAAATACTCATCTACTACTTATGTCTAAAATGAAAAGAATTTCGTATTTCTCTTGTTTTAAACAGAAAAAAATCAGTTGAGAAATGAAACAAGTAGCCATAAATATAATGGCGGCATGACTATTAGGCTATTTTTATGCCAGAAAAAAAAAAAAAATGAAGCAATGTATTCATTTCTGAGATTATCGCAGCAAAATAAACGGTGATTAAGCCTCCGCAATCATAAATGGTAAAACGAGCTCGCGCACGTAAAGTAATTCCGCTCTTTCGGCAATGAGCGTAAATCAGTCAGCAGAAATCTTCTTTGCAGCGATGCAGTACAAAAAAAAAAAATGTCCTTTTTGAAGAAGATGCTGACAGAAAAGGGAAGGCCATAGTCAACGACAAGAAGAAAACTGCATCACAGCTTCATATGCTTCGTAGATTTTACAACGCCCATTACGTTTGTAACAATAAAAAAGAAAAGAAAAAAGCTTCCATTACGTTGTCCGCTAATTTATTCCCATTGCGGACAACAAAAGGAAGACGACGAGCAAAAATTCCATTTATACTTCCACATGGTCTTCATCAGTAGAGCTTCAATGTTTCTTTCAAGCTGTTCTGCAATTAGGTGAAAAAAGTACCATGGCTAATTGGCCCGTCAATGCGATTATTAAAAACATTTCTTATATTAATAAAGAAAAATTAAAGAATTCAACAAACCAATAAAAATAATTGGAAATTACACCTAAAGTAATACTGAGGCATGATGGCCGAATGGCTAGTGCTCTGACTCTGGGTACTACAGGTTTCGCTTTCGAAACCCGGCTGTGCCGAAGCTTTTTGTTGTAGTTCGAAATCCACTGTAAAGTGGTCTTCTTTAGTGGTAAGTCTGATATAGGAACCATTAAATATTCCATTTTAACAAATTATCGTCATAACATGGTCATCATCGTTGTACATTGTAATAAAAATTATTCATTGGCGATTTTTTTTTTTTTTTTGCGTCTGATACAGTTTGGGTTTTGAAAAATCACTCTTGTCGAGTCTCAATGGCAAAATAATATCATGTATAATGAAGGTCTCTTGCATAATTTACATGCGTTATGTAAAACACATGGGTCCATAAGTCTCAGGATTCAACCAACAGATGGTATCTTTAATTACTTATTCATACCATCTTTGAATTCATACAATTTTTGGGGAGTTTTGAAAATACAATCTTGTTGAGTCTCAATGGCAAAATACTAACACAATACAATGGACAGTTGCCTTAATTTATATGCATTATATATAACACAGGGATCAATAAGACCTAATCAACAGATGGTACCTTTAATTTCATATTCATACCATCTTTAGTTAACATAGCCTTCAAACGACGCGTGTCAAAATTTCATAGCTTTTCAATCACTTGTTGTCAAACTAAAGTGATTTAAGTGTCTCTTAAGTGGTTTTTGCAATTTTCAAAATAATGGTTAAACTGAGTTTCGTGTGTTGATAAAACATTACTTTTTACTAAAAAAAAAAAACTACCGTTCAAGATGGGCAATTGCTTAAAAAGTGTTATCCGGACATTGCTCTGTCGAAAGCAACCATTGTCGATGATGCTGGTTTCAAATGCTATCGTACAAAGGATATTCCACTGATTCTTCAAAAACATTAAAAAATCCCTTAAAATCGTTATTGAAAATCGAATCGTAATGAGTTTCGAATCCCAGCGACTATTGACTGACTGTTCGCAGATTTAAAAATCTATACCATGGAAAGAGATTTTGCTCCAATGAAAAATAATTGTTGAAACTGATGCCTATTTAGAGGCCAAATATAAATTGTTCTACATTGCAGGCATAAGAAAGTTAGAAAAGCAACAAGTAGATATGTATCATATTTTATGCTAGTATCTGTCTGAAGTGAATGAAAAGGTTGTTAAATCATTTTTAAACAATTTTCAGGCTATTTATTTAAAAATGCAATTTCTTATTTTTATTATTTAAATGTATAAAATTCCAGTGCTGATCACAGTTTGTTTGTCAATCGTTGTAGGAACATCTTATTTCAGACAGCCAAAGACAGTTACAGATAAAATAACTTTGATCCTCAGTTATACTCTTCGAAAGTCGTTGAGCGAATGACAAAAAAATTAAATAAAAATTAAAATTATTAAATAAATGACGAAAATTTTATAGAAAGTATCAAGAATTGATTTTAACATTTTCTTCTTAATTTCTCATTGTAAGGTAGTTCTACAACAATCATAAATCCATACTTAACAAGGCTTAAACATCTTTGTTCTTTGTTTTGATAATAAGTTTGATTTTTTGTTGTTGCAATTGTTTAGGAAAGCCTGCGTTTCTTCATATCATAAAGAATATCCATTGATTTTCAGACAGAACTAGTATTAACCAAATGTGTCGTCTCAAGTCAATGAACATTATGTCATTTAGTTTTTCTAGAAAATGAATCAATGTCTATTTTTTTGTTTATGTTTCTATGGATGAGCTTAAATAATCAAATTGATTTTGGATCAGTGGTTTCCTGTTGCTACGTGAGTCTTCAGTTACGAAACGTCAGCAACAGTTTGTATATTTTTACAAGGCATTTTTTTTTTTTTCTTTTTGTGTATTCATCATATAAAAGTATTAACTGACGTATTAGTTTACATTTAAGCAACTTTTAATACCATCCATTTTAAAAAGTTTTTTCAGTGTAATGTTTATGTTTAGAATGTTTATAACTGAAATGTTAATTTTTTGGAATGTTTAAGTAGAAATGTTTATTGGTATGCTTAAATTTTGAATGTTTAAGTAGGAATGTTTATATTTAGAAAGTGCAAAGGGTATACTTTCTATACAAACAAAGCTTGTTTAAGTGATACATTTTGAAAAAATTAATTTACGGGTGGAAAAGATTTCTCTTATTCCAAACATTATGCTTTAGATAAAAGTATTTTTATTCAACAATATTTATATTTTTTAATTCTTTATCGAAATACTTCCTACATTTTTTTTTGTCATTTTAATATTCTTTTTTTTGTGTATATAGTTAAGGCTAGAATTTCTTTTTCCTGTATTTTATTAACGATATGCTTTTATAAGCTACTTCGCGGAATATTTTATGGAACATGGGATAATTTATTTTGTTTTCAATTTAAAAAATTTTACAAAAAAAAATTCATTCTTTCTAAACATTAAGTATAAATAAGTGAGGATTATAGCACATGATGCGTTAAACTGTTTTGTGTTAGATTTCTTGATGCTGGTTCACTCCTTTTTTGTAATAATCATAAAAGATGGCGGTAAGGCATTGTTATGTGAATCTTCAACTGAGAAACATCAGCAACAATTTGTATATTTTCAGGCATTTTTTCCTTTAGGCTTTTTTTTTTTTTTTTTATTTTTTTTCCTTTAGGAGTCTTTATTGCTTGTAAAAATATTAATTGACATATAAATTACACTTGCACAATTTTAATACAGTGCATTTTTTAAAAGTTTTTTCAGGTATAATGTATATATTTGGAATGTTTATATAGGAATGATTGTATTTGGAATGTTTATAAAAGAATAATTATATTTGGAATGCTTATATAAGAATGATTATATTTGGAATGTTCATATCGCGGAATATTTTATGGAACATAGGGTAATTTATTTTAGTACCAATTCTAAAAAAAAATGGTAAAAAAAAAAAAACACTCATTCTTTCTAAATATTAAGTATAAATAAATGATGATTACATGACGCGCTAAACTGTTTCGTGACAGACTTTCTTGATGCTGGTTCACCTCTTTTGTAATAACCATAAAAGATAGCAGTAAGGCGCCTTCTGCGTTAAAAGAATACATCTTCTTCTGACATGGATAGCACACATCACGGCACAGTGGTTATTTCACCTTAACCAGGCTTTTGCTGGAATATGCCATGCTTGAGCAACGCCGCGTTGCCACTCTACTTCTAGCATAGGGAAAAGAAATCCAACGAATGATGGAATTGCTTCATTTTATGCGGCTTGTCGCTATAATTTTGGAGTGCGCAGGCTCTAATGGTGGTATTTATTTCTTCCTTTCTGACTTTTGAGTGAAAGGTTCTGGATTTTAAGCGGTATCGCATTACTCGCAAGTGTAGTAGTTTTAAAAGAATCTCTCTACACGGTACTTTGTTTTTATGTGGCAGTAGTTATTCTAAATACACAATGTGGCCATAAAATAACTTTCCCTATTTGGATGCATCTGTTAATGAACGGAATGAAACTGCCTTTCCTACATTGCGGAAGGCAAGGTGAGATTAAATCTTGAAACAGAACAAAATATAGTATAAAAAAGGGAGGAAGAGTGACTTAGGTGCACAATTTTCAATGAACACGGAAAAATGGATTAGTCAATTCCATAATGAACTAAAGAAGGAAATGAAATTTCACAGATTTTTTTTTCAATGGACTATGAAATTTCATTAAGCCCATAAAATTTCATTAATTTATTAGAACTTAAATAACATTAAGTCCTAAAAATGCCTATACATAATTGAATAGCGTTCAATAAGGAACACACATAAATTAATTTTTTATCTTTTATTAGCCAATATCAGGGGTGTCTAAACCTTCTTTGTAGGCAAGGTATTGAATCCATTCTGTATTTCTGCGCGTATACTGTCACTTGGATGTTTGCAATAGACCATCTTATGTTCTTTTTCAAGGAACGCAGTTTTGTAATCCCGCCACACATGTGCAATGGATTTAACCACTCTATAGCTAAAAATCGTATAGAGTGATGTCCAGGACGAAAATATTGTTTGCCAGAAAATATTCGTATTGACTACCTAGATGGTTCAAATGTCCTAAGAAGTGCGTCGTAGCAGCGTAAAAATATCTCCTTTCTGTGACATTTGGAATTATTATTATTATTAGCAGAATTTTTCCCATGTCTTCCACAGTCTATATATAAAATTAAACTAGTTTCAGCAGTAAATGCTTCTCAATAAATTACTTCATGGCCACCCTGTATTTTGCATCTCCCGAAATGCCGATTCAAATAAGATTTTCAATTTGAGACACTTGTGGAAATTCTGGCGTACCTCAGGCAATTTTCAGTTGCCTGACTCATGTTCTTATGACAACGTGCGCAGCTAGTGGGCAGGAGTGCTGATGTACGAATCGGCTGGAGGCACTGCTTTCGGAAACGAGGAGTCTCGATGGAGATTGCGGCAATGTGGGCAAAGCCTCGATAGTCAGGCTAGATGGTTTGAATTATCCAGGTCTTAAGGGACAATTATCAGTAAAAGTACTCCAGGAAAGGCACTATCTTCTCCTGCACACCCATCGGTGGTCATTGATGTTCTCCTTCACTTTTCAAACAGGACTGTATCACCCTAGGTATGCATTAAATGTATGGGAAAAATAAAGAAAAATACAGTTTTTACATACATAGTTACAGTCAGTAGTTTTTTATTTGCCTACAGCTTTGAGTAACATCATATCCCTTTCATGCTCTTTTCATGTTTTTTATGTTTGTCATTTTAGTAGTTCTTGTTTATTTTTGATGCTTTTGAAGCTTGTTTTGATGTTACTCCTCCACAAATATAGTAATATATATGTGTGAAAAGAGTGACTAAATGGTAAAAATACTCCACTATTTGATTCTAAATGACACTAAAATTTCCTCAATGTAAACATCAACCCATAGATATCAGCCAGAAATGCACATTCTCTACTGTAGCTGGACAGATTATTATGTTACTAATAATGCAGCAATGAATGACTAGATAATTTATTAACTGAAACATTGTATTTCATATTTTGAAGAACATTTTTAATTAGAAACATAAAAAGTGTGCAAATACATTTTCTTAACCTGATAAAGAATTGTTTATTTTTTATGAAAAGATTTCAAATTATCCAAATTGTTTTTAAATTTTTTTAAATTTATTTTTATCCAAAATGTATTAATCATTATTTGAAAAATCAAACTGATTACATCAAAATACACAGATTTTTACTAAAAGTTTATTATAGTTCAATTAATTTTAACTCTCATAATAAAAATTGTTTTTAATGAATATATTTGTTTCATTGGTAAAGTCCATGTTTTCGTACAAACAGTAATAATATTTATTTCAAAACAATAAAAATTTTCTACTGAATTTTAATTTTAAATTCGATTCGTTTATTATTGCTAGTTAAGGATTTCCGTTTATTTATTTGTTAATCATTTAAACTGTTTAATTAACTATGTTTTAACCCTTTTGTCTTTTAAAAAAAGTTTTTAATTTCTTTAGTTTATTTATGCTACACTAAATCAAAATATGCGATACTTTTTGTCATTGAGGCATTTATGCTCTTTCGCAACGTTAACTCTTTTGGGGGACAGATTTGGCATTATTAACCAACAGTTTTCAGTAATTTAAGATGAACCATTGCAGGGCTGGCATGTGAAATTCATACATGCCTATGGAGAAATTTTCTAGCCCACAGATTTACAGTAGACAGGCTGTCAACTGATACACATTGAGGAGACTGACTTGTGGCTCAGTGGCAACACGCGCAGCATTAAGGCAGAGGTTCAATCCGTTTTAGACACAGTTTCAAAGTACGAGGAAAATCGATGGCGCTTGTGACGTTCAGCATCTTGCCTCGTATTTCGGACAACCTGGTGGGAGTTTACGAGGATCCCCCCCAAGATACACAAATGGGGGAATTTCTTCCTTAAAGTCCTCCTGGATGGTACTGCCGTTCCTTCTTCAGTGTTACGAAAGTCAGACTCCTACAGGTGCTTCATCACAACAGAAGCTGCCCTCACTCCTTCCATGAGACCACACGGGTTCTTGGACTTGGTCTAGATGTTGCTGCCTACCAAGTGGGATAAGAAATAAAAAAAAAAAAAAAAAAATTGAGAAAGTTATAGATTATATGCTGTCTTTATGCAGTCTTATTTTATTTCGTCATATAAAAATTTCTATACATTAGCTACTAATTATTCCGTCTATTCAGATATTCAATTTTCGAACTATCCTTCTGATTATAAGCTATTATAACATTATACTACTGTGCCCAAAAAAAGTAAAACCAATTTCAAGTTAAATTTCCCGGGTGTATGGAATTTCAATTTTTTTCTTATTTAGGTTGTTGGCACTATTGCAGGGCTGGCATCTGTGTGAAAGTCAACGTCAAAATATTCATTAGTGTTTGAGGAGTTACGCTTGGCTTCGTGAGACGCTAAGAGATTTCGGCGATTTATGAATTGTCTGAATTAATTGAGCAAAGAACTTGCATAAATATTCGTGTGCGTAAATGTATAGAAAGTTGTAGAAGGCATTCGGTGAGCATTCTTATATCGGAAAGAAATGTTTACAACTGGTAAAAGCCGTTCAAAGAAGGCATATAATGCGTTGAAGATGAAGAGCGCTCTGGTCGATCAACAACCTCAACCAACGAAGCTCATGAC
Source organism: Caerostris extrusa (assembly GCA_021605095.1). NCBI lineage: Eukaryota > Metazoa > Arthropoda > Arachnida > Araneae > Araneidae > Caerostris > Caerostris extrusa. Next base: position 201,254 of record BPLR01000697.1, read on the forward strand.
CAAAAAATTAAAGATTTGGTGCTTGCAAACCGCCGATTTACAATTAGAGACCTTGCTGATGATGTTGGAATTTCAGAAGGATCGGTCAGTTTCATTTTAAAAGATGTTTTGAGCCTCAAACGTGTCAAATCTCGATTGGTACCAAAAACACTAAATTTTTGGTAAAACGTCGTCGGGCTGAAGTGTGTAAAACAACCACAACCACCATATTCGCCTGATTTAGCACCGTGCGACTTCTGGCTATTCTCTAAACTCAAAAGACTATTCCGGGGACACCCTTTTGAATCGATTGAAGAGATTCAACGTGAATCGTCGGGCGTTATGAAGGCCATCCCTGTCGACGACTTTTAGCATGTATTAAGGATTGTATAAAAAAGTTGGCATAAGTGCATAGTGTCCGGAGGGGATTACTTTGAAGGCGATGAAATAAATCTGGAACAATAAATAAAGAGTTTTTGAAAAAAAATATAATTGGTCTTACTTTTTGGGTGCAGTAATATATATTATTCGTATAATGATCCTTTTAAAATAAGCAGTCTTAAAACGATCCTGTTTGATTCTCTTCTTATAATTGCGTTAGTAAAATAGAAAATAGCGATGGAAGGCCAAGAAACAGTGGGAAGAGTGGACGATTCAAGAAGTTTGTCCGTTTGGCGTGGCTCAGAAATATAAAGAGTGGGTGCCTTCTCAAAAAGCGATATTTTCATTGAAATCTTGTTTCAAGTATTCAAAAACGCACGTTGAACAGTGACAAATAATGATAGAAATACATTTTTTGTTCTAATGCAGCTGGCAAACACTTAGACAGCTTGGTCTTGGAAGCCTTAAGGCAAGCGCTGCACAGACGTACTCACTTTGCATTACCCAGGGGCGCGTGTAAATTGAAGATAAGCCACGGACGCGGAGTAACAATGCCCCCGCAACGCTCTACGATCCTATTATTACCGGGACCTACGGTTTAAAGTGGATTCCGTACCACTACAAACATCCATGGCACCGCCGGGACTTGAACCCCAAACCTGTGGCATCGAGCGCTAGCCACTCGGCCATTCAGGCCCCCAGGTAGAAATACATTGAGCAGTTAAACAATTACACAGATGCGTATGTGAGAAAATAAAATAAAAACCATGAAATTTGCATTATTTTTATTGTATTTAATTGTCATTCTTTATTACAATAAAAATAAAAATAATAATAAATTACCGCAATTTACTGCCTGTAATTCTCGCACTATACTCGATAAAACCTTAAAATTTCTCGGTGCTTGGCTGAATATATTTTTAGGAAGTTCCTTAACAAACATTTCAATAATACTTTTTCTTCATTGGTGCTCTGGCCTTTGGTATCACAGGCTTCAGGTTCGAATCCTGAAGGGGCATGGATATTTGTGAGGGGTTCGGAATCCACTTTAAGCTGTAGGTCCCGGTCTGCGTAGCCCTCGTGCGCACAAGATGACCGTAGAGCAACAAACCAAACCAATCTCTATTGGAGTGTGGCCCAAAGTCGTCTGCCTATACCGACAGATTTCGAGATAGGGATGTTATTTTTTTTTTGGGGGGGATAGGGTTGTCGGCCCTACTTCCAAAGCTCTACAATCATATTAGACCGGGACATATGGTTTAAAGTGGATTCGAACCACTACAAGCACCCAGGGTATCGTCGGGACTCGAATCCGAAAGCTGTGGCACCGATCGCTAGACACTTGACCATCAGGCACCTTACTACAGCCACCTAAAAAAGGCTTTTTTTTTTGTCACTCACAAAAAATGAAAAACATTTTGTATAAATATAATAAATAAATTTCTAACATAAAGAAAGAAACACAGTAGTTGTGGGCGATAGCAGGTAAAAAAAAAAAGGCAAAACAAATTATCGATATGTGCTAAAAAATAAAATGTAAAGTTTCATAATTTCTTTCAATGAAATTGCTGTTTGATTTAAGAATAATTAATTAAAAATAATTTAAAGAGAATTAAGAATTAATTTAATAATTTATAAAGTCAAATCAATAAATGTGGTATTGATCAAGACTTTTATCTTCCTACTAAGCATATTGCAGATATTCGCAAAAGTGCCATCTTTTATTTTTTTTTCTCTATGTCTTAAAGTAATCAATCTTATTCAAATTACCCCTTTCATAAAAAAAACTGACGTTTTTAGTCTTTTAATTAAAGATCGACTTTTCGCTTTCGAAACAATGTAGAGATAGTGTCTGGATTCATTAGAAGCCCAGATACTATCTCTAAATTGCTTCGAAAGCGAAAAATTGCAAACCTTTCTATATCATAATATTCATGACTGATAAAGTGTGTTTTACGAAAACATCGTAAAGCCTTATCGAGCAATGACTTTAAATGGCTTTTTATCTACTTAACCACTAAAGTCTGAAAAGGTGTTTAAATCCCATTCAATCTAGTTATTTTACATGCCGGCCAAGTTATACAGTTTTAATTTCAAACAAGCCGACACCAAATAAATTTGGCCACTGTTTTGGATGTCAAACATCAAGATCAGGATGTTTTTGGATGTCAAAGTCGTGTTGATTTTAAAACGGTGAGAGGGAAAGACAAGCGCATCACCCCCAAAAAAAAAAAAAACTGCAGGAGTTTTTGCGGATGTTATCGTTCATCGCCGGAATTCAGTTTTTAAAAAGTTACTACATCCCCAAAAAGAGAAAAATGAAGTATTGTGTGCCGGAAAGAGTATTCAGAGTTCCATCTATCGCCAACATTTTACAGCATTTAAGATTTAAGCGAGAGAAAATTAAAAATTCCCTGGTAATACACAAGAAGCAAGTATCATGTCGTAAGTAGCAAGCAGCAAGTTTTATCAGACACGGTATAACAGTGACATATCGAAAGCGATTTTAAATCTAACACCGACATAATCAGCAATATTTATCTTTTACAGCAATATTTTCCTTTTAGAAAGAGCAAAATAGTAACATCTATAACAGTAACTTTTTTTTTATGTAAGAGTATATAGGTGAAATGTTACATTTAAGTGGTTACCGGTGATGAAAGAAGAGCATTTATTTACCGGGAAGATTGAATAACTGTTATATTAGTATGTCTTTGCATATTAAATAGTCTGCCTTCATGTATCTTGAACATGGATACAAGGCCCTCACATGTACTGTCGTGATAACTATCAAGTCACTCGATTCTGAAAGCAGTGAGTAGATGAATTCAAACCTGAATCCTCTTGAACGCGTAGTCACAGATACCAGGAAATTTCTCTACAAGTAATTTTAAGAAATTGGGAAGAGCCCATACAACAAAAGGATGAGAGTTTTTAGAGCTACCAAGCATCATCTCATTTGATCGAAAATGTATGTCGTATTGGATCAACTTACACAATTTTATAAGTTTATTGAAATTTTTAATTTTTTTTTTTTTCATAGAGAAATAAATATAATTTAAAGATTTGCCGTATTTTCTTATGGTACTTTTAATATGTATTTAAACAAATTCACATAAACATTTAGACATACATATTGTACAAATCTTTGATGCGTTTTATGATGATAGACAAATCTTTTAACCCCACTCTACCAAATAAACAAACAAGTTAAATAATAATTCCCGTCAAATGCAGCAGCTTTATGACCTAAACAAATGTATATATATATATATATATATATATATATATATACCGGATTTGGATAAAGGTCAGACACGAAAACATGGATTCAACCAGCCAAAGCGAATGATGACGTTGGTGCTGCTTTGCTTATGCAGGTAGACGTGCGTCAATGGCTACCACTACCAATGAATTTATTAGCTGTGTTGATGTAAATATGTGGAAACACATAGTTCATTATACTTTTTGTCTACGAGACTATGGAGCCACTATCCTTTTAATACACCAGTGTCAAAATGTGATTAATCGACGTGGTGTTGTGTTCACGTAGCCATGCCCATTGGGGAGCTGAAAAGTTGGAATAAATCACATATACCAAAGAATTTCAATTTTCTTTTCATCTTGTAAATTGATTTACCTCGATACAAGGTTTTCCGTCAGAAATTTGAAAACAGCTGTTTTGATTTATTTTGTTATTCTCAACAATTTTTAGCGAATCTAAACTCTAAAAATAATCAAGCGGATCTAAACTCTTGTTGTTGTTTCTTATCCACTTGGAAGTCATCTAGACCAAGCCCACAAATCCATATAGACTCATGATTGAAGGTTAAGGTAGCTTTTGGTTCGTACCTTTTTTTATTATTTTTTTTTGCCATTACCCCTAAAATTTGTATATCACATATCAATGTAATATATTAACAATTGCATTATACGAAAGTATATTTTAACACAATAATATATAGTTTCGTATATTATAACGTGTTAAAATATTGTGTAAATATAGTCGAAATTTTGTCTTTCTTATAATGTCTCTGCATAATTACACAGCATAAAAAACATGGCCTCAGAATTTTTTTCCTATTTTCTATTTAAATGGCTAATAAAAACAATACATAAAAATAGGTTTCGAAATGTAAATCTCACTCATCACTTATTTATAACAGATATTCTTTCAATAGGGCAGCACAAAATAAATCTGAAATTTCAATGTTACTAAATAAATATATTCATTCAAAGCCTTTAGAGACGTACTCGCTCGAAAGTAACTATAAAAAAAAAAAGCCTCATCAGCATTCAAAGGCACACAAAACACGCCGGTTGCGTATCCTCAATAACAAAACGCTAACGGAACTGAAATAGGTAAATGTTTTACAAACAATAGAACGGAGCTTTAGGATTATACTGCCGCCTAATCACGAATTTTGTACATCAAAATCGTGAATTTAAAATTTCAGCAACAAAGCGTCTTTTTGTTCCTTCACACGTCGTGACTGAAAAATCTATAAAAACAGTTTCTCTAAAATCGTGCCATTTTGTTTTCTGTCACTACAAAAGCCACTGCAGGTGGCGCTGACATCGAAATCAATGAAGCTTCACACGCAATTGAATGAGATAATAAGGTGCGAATATAAAATAATTCCAGACGGTTTTAGATGTCAGTATCTTTTTTTTACATCTTTCCAACAAAGATAAAAATATGGAAAAAAAAAGTGTGAAAGAAATGGGAAAAAACTCATAATAGGCAGGAAGATATACTACAGCAGACAGTAGTCTGGGGTACCAATATAGAGGAAATTTAAAGGCCTTGGTTTGTATGCGAATTGTATGCGTAACTAGCATTGGAGAGCCGTATTAATATGCGTTAAAAGAAACATATGGAATACATGAATTCACATGGTTACGATTTTTACGTATAACAGTAACGTGTTTTTATTTTTGTGAATAAGAAAGTACAATTTTTAATACAATGACAAAATCACAAAGTTGGATTTATACTTCCTTCATGAGTTGAAATAGAAAAAAGAAAAAAAAAGTATGAATTTGTTAGTGAGATTATTGAAATTTAATTCTTTTTCAGTACAGAAATCCATAGAATAAGCGATCTATAAAATTTATTAGAACAACTGAACTGAAGGAATTCTATTTATGACTGGGAACTCACATATTGTGGACAGGTAGCAATGTATACAATGATCGATCTGTAAAAAGTTCATTAATTAACCAAACTAAAGAAATCTTAATTTAGTATTCTTCGTACGAATTGGGGAATCTTATTGGAGACAGGTGCAAATGGATACGATAAGCAATCTGTAAAATTCATTAGAATAAATGTCTTGAAGGAACATCAATTTTATGTTATATTTATGATTGGGGACTCACATACTGGGGATAGGCAGCAATGTATACAATGAACGATCTGTAAAATTCATTAAATAACAGAACTGAAGAAACCTTAATTTAGTGTTCTTCGTATGAATTGGAAAATCACATAATGGAGATAGATAGCAATGCATACAATAAGAGATCTGTAAAATTCATCAGAACAACTGAACTGAAGGAACATTAATTAAATGTTCTTCTTATGAATTGGGGAATCACCTGTTGCGGGCAAGTAGAAATGTATACAAGGAGAAATATATTTAAAATTCATTAAATAATCAAACTAAAGAAACCTTAATTTAGTGCTCTTTGTATGAATTGGGAAATCAATATTGAAGACAGCAATGCATACAATAAGAGATCTATAAAATTCCTTAAATAATCAAACTAAAGAATAATTTAATTTTCTTCGCATGAATTGGGGAATCATATTGGGGTCAGGTAGCAATGTATACCATTAGCGATATGCAAAATTCATTAGAATAACCGAACTGAAGGAACATTATTTTATGTTCTTCTTATGAATTGGGGAATTACATAGGGGGACAGGTAGCAATGTATACAATGAACGATCTGAAAAATTCATTAGGTTATCCGAACTGAAGCAACATCAATTTTGTGTTCTTCTTTCTTATTGCGGAATCACATATGAGGACAGTTGCAATGTATACAATGAACGATCTGAAAAATTCATTAGGTTATCCGAACTGAAGCAACATCAATTTTGTGTTCTTCTTTCTTATTGGGGGAATCACATATGAGGACAGTTAGCAATGTATACAATGAACGATCTGAAAAATTCATTAGGTTATCCGAACTGAAGCAACATCAATTTTGTGTTCTTCTTTCTTATTGGGGAATCACATATGAGGACAGTTAGCAATGTATACAATGAACGATCTGAAAAATTCATTTGGTTCAACAAATGGAAGGAACATCAATTTTATGTTCTTAAAAATGAATTGAGGATTCAAATATTGGGGACAGGTATTTTAATCACACCTCAGTTTCGATGACGGAAATTTCTTTTCAAAATTATATAATTCTCGTGCAAATTTAGAAACGTGCTGTTCATCATTCTTGATAATCATGCTGAAAGCAAAATTTATGATATTTGAATTAGAAGTTCAGAATTTTTAATCTTAACTTTTGGACTTGTCATAATTTGGTGGCACTCAATATGCCTGACATAATGATGAGATTCCAACTCACTATACACATTCAATAGCATTATCTTTTGTGTTACCGCATAAAACAAATCACAACGGGTCCCGTCTTCTAACGTATGCATTGAACAATTCTCTAATAATAGGTAGTGTGAAATTATGCCTTTCATGAAGATTTTTATGGATAAGAATCACATTTGCTGTATCGTGTAAGATAACCAGAAAATTCATCTGATTCTCGTCTGACAGGTTACCAAATCATTGACCAACCTATCTCCTCGTTTCTAAAGATAGTCATTGCAACAAGCGTCTCCAAGGCATTCCCTTACCGGTTACTCTCTGTGTTTGAGTTGCTGACATTACCACTGCCCCTTCAATCATTTCTAAAAACAAGTATTATATATAAAAAAAAAATTTAAAGTCAATTCCTACTTTTTTTTTTTCATTCTATTGTAGAAAGTCTTTTATAAATAATTTTCATTCATTTTTAAGTCTATCTGGCGCCATCTATTGGTCGATATATGCAACTTAAATCTAAAAAAAAAACTAAAATTAATTAATTAAATTGAATTCATGAATTAATGTTTGAAAAAACTGTATTAACATCCAGTGTCATCCACTACAAGTTTAAAAAATGTATTTCAACTTGAGTGGATGAATAAAAATATATTTTATAAACGATTGGAAATTTGAACAAGATATATATAGGGAGAGTGTGAGCTAATAGAAGGAATTGAATAAGATTTTTCTCAAAAATAAGTCAATAAATTTTCTTCGAGAGTTCAGTTCTACTGGACTTATCCAACGAATGAGCTTAAATAAATCGATTTCTTTTTCTGATTTCAGAGAACAACAGGCCGAATGGCCTCGTCCAGGTGGAAATCAACAATGAGGAGAACAGCAACAGAAGCAAGATGGAGGAGGATGTAAAGATCGTCCCAAACACACCCAAATCAGAAAGGAAGAAGGAATCTGCTGACGATGACGAGAAATCGCTGGAATGGGTGAGTGCATCTCATAAGCATAGCAGCAATATTTTAAAAAATAATGCATCATAATCTAAATTCAATTTTAAGTTGATGTACATGCTAATTTTAAGACTATTCACGTTTTCCTTTGGTGCGGGAATATTTTTATTGTGAAAAATTCAGGCCATGATCTATATTTCGCTCAACGAGGTCAGCTGCACCACACCCACTTCAAAACTTAAAGTTTACCCACTTTCAAATGTAAGATTTTGTAATAAAAGTAATTTACAGTACATCCGTATACCTGCCTTTTTCTGTTATAACAGAGTGACCCTCCTCTTTGCTATTAAAGTATCATTTTCTATAACTGTCTAAAACAGTAATTGATTCAATCGAAGTAGTACAGTTGTATATCTGTAATTGTCCATGAGTGAATAAAAGGCTGTTTTAGTAAGCCTAAACATTGACTTGGATGATATTTATACTCATTCATTGAACAGAAAACAAGCATAACCTACTGAAGTCACCAGTCCATTAAAGGGTTATGCTGACAGCCACTGAACTTGAATGATCTCCCTAATGTTTCTATAATTTATTTAATTTCTGTACTGTAAAATCGATAGAAGTAAATTTGCTTAATATCAGTTAAACTCAATAGAGAACAACTGTATATAAATTATTGTTTAGTATTATCTACTTGTGCATCTGCATATCTACTTGTATAGTATCACTGAGAGTCCTTTCTCTTTGAATGACCCTCTTATGAAATCTATTGCAGATATGCAGATGCATAAACAATAGTTTACTTACAGTAATTTACTGTAAGTAAATCTGCATATTCTGCTTATTCGATGTCGCTGTGGGACCTTTCTCTTTTAATGGTGTTTTGTCAAATCTGTGTATTTGCATGTAATATAAATTATTGTTTGATATTATCTGCTTGTGCATATGCATATCTGCCTGTATAGTCTCAGTGAGAGGTCTTCCTTTTTGAATGGCTCTCTTATGAAATGCAGATATGCAGATGCACAAACAATACTTAAGTAAATTATATTTGGTTATTATCTGTTTTTTTTTTATGTCGCTGAAGAACCTTTTGCCTTTGAATGGACTTTTATAAAAATTTGTGCATCTGCATGTAATTCAATTTATTTTTAGTTATTATCTGCTGTGCATTTGCATATTTGCCTGTGTACTGTCAGTAAGTAGTCTTCCTCTTTGAATGTCCCTTTTATGAAATGCAGATATTCAGATGCAAAAATAATGCACTATATAGACTGTAAATTATAGTTATTATCTGCTCGTTCGGTGTTAGAATCCTTTCTCTTTGATTGGCCTTTTATATTGTATCTGCTTGTAATAAAATTTATTCTTAGTTATTGTCTGCTTGTGAATTTGCATATCTGCCTGTATAGTGTCATTAAGAGGCCTTCTTTGAAAGGCCCTCTTATGAGATAGTTGCATCTGCAAATATGCCGATGCACAAACATTACTTCATGTACAGTAAATTATAGTTAGTTATTATCTGTTTTTCGGAGCTGCTGAAGAACCTTTCTCTTTGAAGGTCCTTTTATAAAATCTGTATATCTGCATGCAATATAATTTATTTTTAATTATTACCTGAATTATTCATCATAGCTGCCTGTATAGTGTCACTGACATTCCTTGCACTTTGAATGGTCATCCTATGAAGCGCACAGAGAAAAAGTTTTGAATCATCACAGAGAAAAGTTCTAATCATTTCGAATGGTCATCCTATGAACATTTCTTTGCAGCACTTGAAGGACTGCCTGGAGAAACTGGCCATCTACGATGCAGTGTGGATCCTGTCCAAAGAGGAGACCTTCCACCAGGTGTTCTTCCCATGCGAGGGCCCCGGCATGGAGTGTGACTTCGTCCTTCAGTCCATACAAAACAGGGGTATTGGAGAGAAAGGATTGTCCACGGTGGGGTAAGTTTGAGCCCTTTACTGCTTGAAACATATATATATATTGCAGTTCGATAGAAGAAACATTTACCAAGGTGGACTGTATGGAAATATTGTTTTAGATAAAGAGGAGCTTGAAAATTAAAAGCTGTGTGTCATATTGGATTGTAGTATCAACAATGTCAAGAAAACTATTTCTTTCAAAAATCTAGCATCTACTATATTTTCATCTGTTTTGCTGCTCATGCCAGATAAATATGTGTTTTCGCGCAGATGAATTGAGGATTTTAACCCAAGATCTTTAAAAAGTATCTGAACGGTTTATTCGAGATGGTGAATCAAAATTAAAGCTAAACAAACAAATGATATTATATGTATTTCTTCTTAACACTGCTAAAAACGTTAAACCTATTAAATATCATCAAAATTTTTGGTCCACTCTGTATTAAATTTTGTAGATAAGCATTTTAGGCATATGTTGGATATTTCATATATAACTTACTAGTTTTAGAAAAACGTTTATTTCTACATTTCACTGATGAGAAAACAATTTCCTTGCCATGGCAAATTAAGAGTTTTCATTTAAACTTGCACTTTAGGAAATACAAATAATAATAATAATTATAAAAAAAATTGAAATAAAATCAAATTCTTAAAAACGAAAATCAACAGATCATGATTAAGTTACATGATATGTATCAGTTGGAGGTTATATATAGGGAGCTTAGTATTGATTCAAAACTGCACTTTGAAAGAAATTGTTTTATAAGCTAATAAATCACCACATCTCGAGGATTTGAAAACTTTTACACTTTACTCAAAATAAATACGTTCTATACTTTTCCATACAGCATTGGTGATTCTGATTTTCCTTTTAGCGTTCTAGCAATATAAGGAATAAGTGATGAGATTTATCAGATTATGTAAATTCCTGGTCAAGATAAGCTATGTCATTCTTCCAGACTACATAATTGAAGCCTTCCAATGCCACAGTGTTGCACGCAAAAACTATTTGGACAGTTCTATAAATATATTTTACCATTCCCTCCAGATCCACCCACGGCGAAGATGAATGGGGACAATAATTTTCTATCAGTACCTAAAACAATATCGACACAATTAATTCGTATGTTTTTTAATTGTCCTTGATGGAGTAAAAGGACGTCCATTTCACTGAAATAACCAGTGTTCGGGAAAGGGTTGTGATGCTATTGGAGGTTGGGGAAATCAGTTTCTCCCTCTCGTCTTTTTGTTTTATTTAAAGGCAGCATCGATGAAATGAAAGTGAACCATATAACCTGCTCGTGCATGGCATGAGACTTATAAAGTATAGTCCAAACGGCTATGCAAAAATTAGTAAGAGACCTAATCGGATGGTTTCAACAAGAGCGGCATCATGGGGAAGACATTGCTATTTAGGGAGGAATTTTAATTCAAATAAATATGCTTTAATTTTTAATAATTCAACTTTTAAATGACGCGATATTAAAAAGAAATAGAGGAAAAAATTGCACACCAACTATTGAACTTTTTCTACCAGAATAGTTTTGCGCCGTATTCTGAAAAAGTAATCTATTCATTCGGTTTTTTAAAGATTCGATGACTTTGTTTAAGAATCTTTCTATTGTTTCTATAGCGATATTAAAGATAAAGTAAATAAAAAAATTACAAGCTATTAAACTTCTTTCTTCCTAGACAGTCTTGCACCGCAACCTAACAACAAATCGATTCGTCCGTTTATGCCCTTAAACCAGACGTTTATCATTCAAAAACAATCCATTATCGAACTAAAAATAATACTTACAAAATGTTTAAATGCGATATAAAGTGCAAGTGAGACCAATGTTTTTTTTTTTAAGGATTCGATGATTTTGTTTAAATATCTTTCTATTGTTTTCATTATGAGTACTCTTAAGAATGATGTGTTCTTCAGTTTCCATTTGCCAAATAGCTAAATATACAACTGCACAAATGAATGGATTTGAAATGGAATTAAAAAGATATTCACTAAAATTATTACCTTCTAATAAAAAAGGAGACATCTTGAAATAACAGAATAAAAGGATTTATAATTTGTTATTATCGTTTTAGAAAATAGTTGTATCATAAAATATATTCTATACCTGTTTTTTATATATATTTAAAAAGCATAACAGTGATTTTCAGGCAACATTTTATTTGGGAAGGACATTTATTAAAATATCCCACATATGATCTGACATTCATCAACGGTTCATTCATCAAATAATAAAAGAGATTCAAACTTAACTCGCCAAATTACAATTCTACATATTTATTAAATACGATTCAGCACATGTTTTATTCCATGATTATATTTTTATAATTGTTGATTGATTGTATTTATAATTATTGATTACTTGCATTTATAATTGATTGACTATCATTTCTAATTAAAAGGAATTGGTTTGCCTAGAGCAAATTTGTGATTTCATTCATTATAATGTTTTTTTTTTTATTTAAAGATTTTTCTTACGATTTTAGTAGAATACGTTTTGATGAGTTTATTTAGCTAATACGTTTTATATTTACGATTCCAAGACTAATATTAGAACTTCATAATGCAGATTCAGTGAATAATTAAGATTTTTTATTTTCCAGAATCATGCCTTGTGATGTGTTCTACCGGGATTATGGGGAAGACGACGAAGTTCAAGAAGACTCAGAAAAACGAAAAGTAAACAAAACAATATCTTTATAAATAATATATATGATATTGAATTTTTGAAAATTATTTCAATTGTATTAAAGAATGAATGAATGCAATAGTCTCATTTCAGAATGCGTTTTTCTGTTAGAACGCTTTCTCGTAGTAATATTTTACTTACTTTTTTGCGGGGTTGTTTTAAATCAGTTTGATGCAACTTGCAAATATAATCTTCTATATCTATCTTTTCAACTCTAAATTGTGTGGCTTACTTTAATAGAAAATAGCAAAATATTTGTCCCACTTACCATCTTTTTTTGGCATTTTCTTTTTTTATCATTTTAACTCTAATGAAGATATTGCAACAAAAGTATTAACTATCACTGTGTGGGAGTGGAGGAATGTCAGAAAATCACTGGAATCACTGGAATACATGAAGAAGTAGACATAATATGCCCTTTTTTAACACTATAACTGTTAATAAATTTTTTGAAGTGAGATCCCTTGATTGCTATACGAGATCCCTTTTGATCCCAAGTGATACTCGATTTCATGCCACGTATGAACATATGCTGAGGCATGTGTATGTGATGTGCCAGGGACGGTCGACTGACCTGTCTGTGGAAGTAAAGCATTCCGGTAGAAATTTCAAAGATAGCTTTCGTTGTTTTCTACCATATGGCACCAAATGTCATAGTTCTTCTCATGGAAGTACCATTTTTATGGACATCAGTTGAGCACGTAATCCTCCACGTAAGTAAAATTATTATTAATTATTTTTTATTATAAAAAAATTATGTAAACAGAAGAAGAATTTGAAAAAAAAAATAATGTCGAATTTGGGGGCGAAGATTACTTGTAAATTCCCTAGTTTATCTACTATAGCTGTAAAGAGCCTTTTTAGTGGTTTAGACAGTGGTAATATGAATATACATATATATATATATATGCAAATATAATATATATATATATGATGGATATATACTTTAGTGATGGACTATACTTTTTATTGTGATATGTACACTCAATGTCCATAAATTAAGGATAATTCAGAATCACACAGAAATTGAACTCTAAAAATAAAATTTCACCTGTAGAATTATCACACACATCTTGAACAAGAATGTGCAAATTGCAGGAAACCACCAGATGGCGCGGATAGTACGTCACAATGACGAGAGTGTAAGAGAGGGGTATATATGAATGGTGGCAAAGAAGCAAAAATTCTTCACAAGCACTTTAAAAGCCTTTTAGTGCAATAACCGCATTGTTATGGCACAAAGAAACATTTGGATGATTTTTACGCGGTAGAATTATCGGAAGACTGGAATGTGGACGTATTATCGGACGACTGGAATTGGCCAGCATACTCACCGGGGTTTAATCCAATAGAGCATGTGGGATAGTTTGGCCGACGAATTGCAGCCCGTCAACCCTCCCACCTGTCAACCGGAACTTCGGAGGGCATTGCTTTGATGAGTGGTGTAATATTCCCCAAGATCAGATTGATAATTTGATACTCAGCATGCCTAGGCGTTGTAAGGCCTGTATTGCATCGTCCGGGAGACATACTCCATATTAACCATCATACTAATCATGTTATACTGTTTTGTAAATAGGTTCTTTTTTGAAATTTGCTCAGGGGTAAAAACCGCAATTTTTATTAATTATGTCAAACATATAGCATCTTTTTTTTTGCTCTTTATCTTTTGTTTAAGAAAATAGACTTTAAAATAAATCAAATGTGTTTTGCTTCTGTCTCTTTCTTTGCCGGAACTTCATTATCCTTAATTTATGGACATGTGTATTACTACTATGACAACAACTGCTGCTACTACTACTTACTATGATGATCCCTTTAATATGATGGACTGGTGACGGAATTTTGTGTTGTTGACTGCTTGATACCCTATAAAATAGATGCCGTTTAAGGGATGTCAGTTTAAAATGAACATGGGAAGTTTGTTTCAATGTCAATAACTATTAAATGGCAATACGGGGGAATAAAAGTAAAACCGAATTGTATACATAATCACATGTGAGTCATATTTTCGAAAAATTTGATAGCAGCTTTCAACAATTTTTTTCAAATGTAAAATCATTGCTAAATTTATTTGGGCAACTTAGGATTTCGTTATGCGGAGCCAGTAAGGTAAGAATGGTCTTTTCTTAAAATAGCGGGTAGTAGTTTTGTTCAAATGACTTCCATTTCGCCTTTTTATTGATTCTAATTTAAATTCTCTAAGAATGCCTCCCATGGAAACGTAAGGCGAGTGGTCAGTAAATATTACTCTACACTCATTCTCCTATCTGATAAATTATAGGAAAAAATAAATACATGGGCAACTCTCGGTACACAGCTAGTTTGAAATAAAAGAAAGCATTCAAAGAAAATAAATAAATAAATATGCTATCATGCAATGAAAAATCTCTGATCTGTTGATTGGATCTCGTTTCAGCGGTGATGAAGTGGCGCCTGAAAAAGGGCAAGGGCTTCAAGGCGATGCAAAAAGAGTTTTTGAAATCGGTGACGGCTCGTCTCACTGTGGCTCAAGTAAGTATTTGTCTCCCTACCTCTCGCCCAATGGTATGCTACTGCGTAACACTACTTATTAATTATTATTCTGTAAAATATCAAAGTATCGGGTTTTTTTTTTTTGTTTCGTTTTTTTAACATGCATTGCCTTGATAGATGATATCACCAAATTTAGTGCTCATCAGAAATGAACCTTTAACTGATTGTTTATTTTAAAATTAAATGTAATATATGATGTATATTACATTACTGATTTAATTACTGATATAATATAAAATTTAAAAAAAAAAAACTCAAGTTACCTAATTTCAATGGCGTGTTTCTGCGTCACTAAATGCGCTTTTTGCAAGTTCTAGACCCGAAGTGGCCAACTCAAATGATCTTGGGACACTTTGAAATTGTATAATGACTACTTGTATATCCCTATATTAGATTTAGACCCACTATAGACATTTTTGGAATTAAAAAAATTGAAACATAATGATTTATTATTAATCTTTTTACTATTATTGTTACATGAAAACATAGATAATATAATAATAATGATACTAAGCATACATTGTAAAGAAATATGTAACACTAAAAATGAAAAAATATATAAATATAAATGAAATAAAAAAATGAAATCGTTAAAAAATATTTACCTATTATATTAGATCTTTCAAGATGAGCGCGCATGATAAATTCAAAGAATGTAATTTAATTATTCTGCGAACTCATTCTGCTCATTCTGAGAACTGTAAACTCCTAATTAAAACAGGCAATATCAGTCCTATATTCGCAAGAATATTGTTTTAAAAATTATTTTTTCTTATAAATTTCGACAGTTAATTTTTGAATATAGGGATGTACACATAATGTATTTTTAATACATTGATTTCCACTACTTTTCTCATTATAAAATAAATGTATTTTGCAAAAGTGTGATAAATATCACGGTCCGGAAAAATATTCAGTGCGGACCTCTGATCTATTCCAATTTCATCTGAAAAATGCTTTATGTATAGTAAGCAACAGTTGGTATAGTCCAGATTTGCAGCACATGAATCATAATTCATAGTATTTTTATTAAAACCACTTTAAAATAAAGTGTCATTTATGTTGCTACTAAATTTGTTAGTATTGAATCCATGAAAGTAATAAAAACAAAATGGATTAAAATCTGGATTAATACATAATTTCTTATGTTAAAAAATTATATTGATAAAAGATGCAAAATCGCCATCATTCAGTGCTACCTCTGATTAAAATCATAGGAGCATCGAAGCCGGAATCAGAATTTAAAAGGTACAATTTCCAACCTCCCAAAAGATAACAGCTGCTCTATTAGAGAGGCAAATTAATATCAAAAAGTTAATAAAACTACTAAATTAAAATAATGGAAAAGATTTATGAGCTGCAGTTTTTTATATTTTGATTCAACTTATTAAAATTACTTCATATATATATATATATATATATATAGGATTATTATTTTAAAGTCTCACTTTCAAATAGCTGTAAAAAAAAGAACCACTCGTCACAATGAGTTCAAATTGGAACTGTAGATACAAGAAGGAAACGGTATGGCATCAAAAACAAATTCCAAAATGTATTAATAGATGGCGCTGTAAGCGGCGTAAAGAAAGTAAATTTGACTGCCAGTGATGTTCTGAATCGAAATGACAACGAGTTGAAACGAAACGAAAAGGAAAATGAGCAAAACGAAATTAAATGAGTTGCGCATTAAACCAACTGTAGTGTTCAATGTGCTTGATTATTTCTGTTTTTTGACGAAAAAATGACTTCCAAGTCATTCAACAGTTGTGACACTGTTTGTGGAAAGCTCATCCACCACGGCAAGGTCATACCAGATTGGATAGGAAAAATCGGTGGAACTGTTTTTTGATGCCATTCCGTTTATCCTTCTTCAAGTATCTTCAATTCAAATTTGAACTCATTCTGACAAGTGTTCTTTTTTTTTTTTTTTTTTTTTTGCAGCATTTTGAAAGTGGGACTTTAATTATAATCACCTTATATATTCATTTATATGTTACAATAATTTATGTTTTATATCTTTCTACAACCATTTTTCAACAACCATGAAATTATTAGCGATATTCAATAGAGCCATTAGTAAATATGCATCTAAAAGTTCAAGATAAAAAAAATTAATTGATTAATTTATTGTTTTGGCTTGAAATAAAATGACAAAATTGAACTAGATAAAAATGTAAATCCAAAAGTTAATATTTCACTTTGTGTTTCTAAGTGATAATTGTTTTGTATGTCTAATAAAAGCATCATTGATCTGTTCCTTCTTGTAGGTTGTAGAAAAAGTAAGAAACGATGGGTCACTTTCCTTCGATTTCATCATGTTTGTCTTCATTGCCAGGTGAGTATGGCAACTTTTGCTCGTATTTATAAATTCCAACTTATTTCCTGTAACCCTTATTTCATAATCCAACACACATTCTATGTCTACATTAGGGATGGCCATCTCAAATGATCTTGTGGGACACTTTCGAAATGCATCATAACTTCGCGGTCAGCATATAAAATTATATATCCTTATATTAGATTTAGATCCACTACACACATTTTTGGAATGAAAAATGGAAATATAATGAATTATTATTTTTGTGTTTACTATTATTCTTGCATATAAGCATAGATAATAAATGATACTAACACACATTGTAAAGAAATATATAACACAAAAAATGAATTATAAAAACATATAAATATAAATGAATTTAAAAAAAAAATGAAATCATTGATATCAATTTGGGCATTTTCCGATATCAATTTGGGCATTTTCCCAATGTAATTGGTGTCGCAATTTAGCGTCCGTTATGTTTGAGCGTGTTTTGTGTTTGGTCAATTTCATTTTTAGAAAAAAAAAAAAGGGGTTCAAACGATCCCCAGTTATAAGTTGAACCAAAAGCACTAAAAACTTCATCTGGTTTTTCTCTGCTATCAACAATCAACTGTGCGTATCTACTGATAGTCACTATGTCACTGAGGTCCCTTAAAAAGAAACATAGAAACTGTTATATTATATGTTCCAAGATACACGCGAATAATGAGTTCGCAGAATATAATCTAATTATTCTGCTAACTCATAACAGTAAACTCCTCTGTAAAACAGACAGTATCTGTCCTATATTCGCAAAAATATTACTTGAAAAATTAGGTTAACTTTTTTCATGATTTCGACAGTTCATTTTTGAATATATGGATGCACACGTAATGTATTTTTTTAATACATTGGTTTTCACTTCTTTCACCATAATGAAATAAATATATTTTGTAAAAGTGTGATAAATATCACGGGCCGGAAAATATTCAAGACGGGCAGCGGGTTGGCCTGTTCTAGATGTCTACCAAGTGGGCATAAGAAACAACAACAATATTACCATAGTAAGGATCTGCAACGTCGACATTGGATTGTGTGGTGTTATTAAATTAAAATAAAAATTAACTAAATCATCTCCCTCAATAAAGATCGAAATCTCCATAATTCAACATCATTAATATTATCCATACTATTTACAGATTAAAAAGCATTTTGAATTTTTCTGAAAAAATTTATTTTTCACAAATTTATTTGAAATTTTTAATTTGCTGTTCTTTAAATGTGGCTATACACAGCAATTTATATTTAAATTTACAAATACAATTAATGTAAAAGGAACTTAAATTTTGAATATTATTTCATAAGTTTTTTTTTATAAACTTTTTGTAACTTTTCTCAACTTGCAGCTGTATTGCAGCCTTAGGTCTGAGTGAGAACAGTGCTATCGTTATTGTAGCTGCTATGTTGATTTCACCAATTATGGTAAATATACTTTTGTTTTTCTTCATAAAACATATTGTAATGATACTAGAATGAAAATTGTGTTTCTTTTACTTACAGATAATTTTCGATTTTTACTATCTGGTATTTTATTATTATTTTAACAAAATATTTGCTTTGTATATACATTATTATAGTAAACTGATTCCGTTAATAATTCTTTTTCACAGAAAAAGAAAAATATAAAATAAAAAGAAATAAGAAAATAGAAAAAGAAAATAATGTGTTTTACAGTAAATAAAGCAGTTTTTTAAAAATAAACTAAAATTACATCTATTTAGTAACAATTTGAAAGAAAAGTACTGTCATAAATACACAATTATCCTGTTTCTAGTTCTCTTATTCAAAAAAAACTGTGACAGACAGACAATTTGACATTATTGAGGCATTTTGGCAGCGTTAGCCTAAAAACTGTGATTATATTCTACTTGTCTAATACAAAGTGTTTGGTTAAAATGGTGGTAAACTTAAAGGGTTGCTAGGAGACATAAAAAAGAACAAAAATTGGAATGTAACAAAGTATCAGCAAGTTTAGAGGGTGGTTAGTAAATATAATGAGAGAAAAATATAAATATGGAACAAATTGTGAACAAATTCAAAGGTCGTTAGAAAACATAAAAAGGTATAAAATTTAAAATGGAACAAAGTGTCAACATCTTCAGAGGGTGGTTAGGAGATATCAAGGGAAAAAAATAATTAAAAGTGAAACAATGTGTCAACAAAGTTAGAGCGTTGTGAGTTGACATCAAAACGAACAGAAATTGAAATGGAACAATGCGTCAACAAAATCAGAGGGTTGTGAGTAGACAGTAAAATGAATAGAAATTGAAATGGAACAATGCGTCAACAAAATCAGAGGGTTGTGAGTAGACAGCAAAATGAATAGAAATTGAAATGGAACAATGCGTCAAACAAAATCACAGGGCTGTGAGTAGACATAGCAAAATGAATAGAAATTGAAATGGAACAATGCGTCAACAAAATCACAGGGCTGTGAGTAGACATCAAAATGAATAGAAATTGAAATGGAACAATGCGTCAACAAAATCAGAGATATTCAGTAGACATCAAAATGAAAAATTAAAATGGAACATTGCGTCGACAAATTCCAGTGGGTGGTTAGTCGGTATCAAGAGAAATCAAAAATTAAAAGTTGGAACAAGGTGTCTGCAAACACGGAGGGTTGTTAGAAGACATTGAAAAGAATAAAACTTTAAATGAAACAAGATATCGATATTCAAAGAGGATAGCTAATATACACCAAGTGGAACAAAAATTGAATTGGTGCAAGGTGAACAAAGCCAGATTGTAATAAATAAAAATCAAGAGAAACAAAAATTGAAACGGAACAAGATGTCTACAAATTGAGAGACTAATTTGTAGACATCAAGAAAAAAAAAAAGAAATTTAATGAAACATGATGACGATAAACTGAGAAATTGATTAGAAAATATAAAAAAAAAAAAAATTGAAATGGTGTCTCAAACCACTTAGATTCGGTGAAATTTGTCTAATTCGTATGCTGAAGGTAAATCGAGTGATCGATAAATCTGTAATTCACCAATTCTGTAATGCTTAAATAGGGGCAAGGGAATCCATCTCAATACGTTCTGAGGTGGACTTAAAACACTCGCTTTTGTGACAAACTAGTCGAAATATTGCAAGGTCTCACTGCGGGGATCTTCGTCTTTGCTGTAAGTGTCAGTAACCCACCCTTTATATTAGAGTACGTCCTGGAATCGTTTATCTGTCGTTGTAAGTCAAGCAATGACGTCTGCAGCTTCGTAGGAGTCTGTGATTATCATGAACACATCATTATCATCACTCTTTCAAACGTTGTACAAGTATGTTGCCAAACATGCTACCGAATAAATCTTTTATTGGTTACTATCCTAATTTTTGTCATCCCAGCATGACCTCAGAATCTACACATGCATTTTCGCCCACACTCTTTATTTATTTGTAATTTTGTACTTATTTATTGACTTCTCACCGCTGTCAAAATTTTGCGCCTTATCAATAAATAATTTTGTAATAATGCAATAACTACAGTTTTGCATTATAAAAAATTCTTCCATGCATTTATTTATGAAACCTTTAGGCATCGATCGATAAATCTTTCAAACGTTTTTACTGCTTTACAATAAGTGTTTATTGTTGTGACTTATCCTCAGTGTCCTGCAGCGCAGGACGGACATCCTATGGTGTCTACTCATGGATAGAGGTAAGGGCCAACTTCTGTTGCTATGAAGCTCTGTCGGTAGAAGTCTGACTTGACTCCGGGTTGCAAAAGGAGGGCGGTGCCTTCCGACAGGACTTTTATTACCCCAGGGAACTACCCCATTTGCGTATTGTATGGAGAAAAATTCCCAACAGGCAATTTGAGTAACGAGGCAAGATATTGAAATCACAACCTCCTCGTTTTTGAAACAGTATTTACAACAATTTCGCAAGCTGTACAAATGCCCACTAGCGGCGCATGTTACCACTGACCGACGAGTAGGGCTTATAATAAATACATCACTTTATTAAATCAACGTGATTTTTTTTGATGCCATCCCAATTTAGAGAAAACATTCCCAGGGAAATGTGAAAGATAAGAGCTAACGAGTCCTCCGTTCATTTATTATTATTAATATTTTTTTTTCTGCGAACCAACCTCCATATTTGACTTAACATACCGGACGTTAACTCGGAAATTATCGATGTTGTTCGATGAAGTTATCTCTATTGTATACCCGAGCAACTTTGAAGTACAAAAGCATTTTGAGTTTGACTTTAGACATTTCAGAAATTGTATCAAGAGTATTCTCAGGTACCACTTGTCAACAAACCAGAAAAAAAAACTCATACAAACTTAAAAATTTATTAAAAAAGAATTTAGGTAAAGACGGTAATCCTAGTAATATCTTGCCTAGAGACTCAAACTCCTTGAAAAATCTACTATTTTGTAATAACTTCTTACTTGACTAAATGAAGGAATTTTTGGAATTCCTATGGATTCGTTACAGTTTTAATTGAACAGAACGTTTTCCGTATAATGTTTTTTTTTTTTTTAAAAGACGATTATTGCAAATGGAAAATAATCCTGTACTTCAAGAGAATAATCGTCTTAAAGTAAATGTGGAAAGTTGTCATGGTTACCTCTTAGCATAATTACTATATAAAAATGCCAAGTAATAATTTACAATTAGCTTCATAACTAAAAATACTCCTTTTATATCGCTACAAAACTTCTTGTACATATATATATATTGATTTTTAGTTTATCAATTGTTTTTTAAATTGTTTAGTTTGTTTGATTATTGTATTATGTATTTTTGTTTAGAAACAGAACCATTAAACGTAAGTTGTACAATGCGAAACATTTAAAAAAATATATCCAAGTTGACAACAAACTGTTTGAAATATTTGGCTATGCATATAAGTGGTTTTTCTCGAGACTATCAGAAAGTATTTGAAGAAGCTACAAGTTCCAAGATTACTTATACAAGTCCGCAGCAAAAAGTATCTTGGAAATCATCCAAAGACTTGAAAACAAAATTCTTCGGATCATCGCCAACTCACCTTGGTACTTCAGGAATCAGGATATTAGACAATCGATTAACTTCCCAAACATTCGCCAATTTATACTTAAAATTTCTGAAAATTTCTACAATAATCTTCTTCAGACTTGCAATTCGGTTTTTAAATTCTCTTCCTAGGTATGATATTTCTTTGTTTAAAAATAGAAAAAGGCCGCATACTGTTTTTAAGATCCGTTATTTGTATCCGTATTTTCCGTTGCCATAATCCGTTATTTTTCCCCTCAATCTTTCATCTGAAGTGCTATTACTGCAAGACTCATCGGACGATGGGCCTCTTCTAATGTTACAGTTTTTTCTCATTTCATTCCCTTCATCTTTTCTTTTTTATTAATTATATATTTCTAGATATAAAATGTGTCATAAAATTTCAATGGACATTGACTTAAAGCAACGTCAAGATAAAAGTGTGTGGCTACTCCTCAGTCAACATACTTTGTTTAAACCTACCAGAAGAAACTAAAATCTTAGCACGAATGGCAAAATAGAAATGCCTCTGATCATCTGCAAAAGCTATTCCGTGGCCAATAGTTAATATGGACTTTATTAGCAATTGATTTGAATGTATTTTGCTGTCCATTACTAATACAGCTGCAGAATGTTTATACATTTTAATAAGATCCTTTTGCTTTTCAGAGTATTTTGGGAATGTAAATTTATAAACACAAAAATTTAATAAGCACTAAGTGCGAGAACAATAATTTTTGGTATCAATTGCGTCAATAAATGTCAATTGCGACACAGAGCTAGGATGGCATTCTAAATTCTTTCCACTCTGTTTTCAGGGTCCCATCATGGCTTTCACATTTGGCTTGACCATCCGAGACAAGAAACTGGTCAGGATGGCCCTGAGGACAGAAACTCATCGGACTCAGCGTTTGTCTAATTGCAGGTAAGTAGATATTTTTATCCTAATAGATCTACCTGCGTGCACGTCATTTTATTAATTTCTTCTTTAATATCCTTTTTAATTAGATTTCTATACGCCATTCTTTCCCTGTAATTTATTCATTTTTATTTATTTCTATAATTTCAATCGAACCTATTATATTTCCTGGCCCATAGCATCACCATGAATCTCGAATTGTAGGATGCCCCATAATTCTGAGATAATCATGTCATCGTGTAATAATATTTGTGGTTGAAAGTAGTCAAACCTGATAGTGCTGCAATTATACAATACATTTCCACAGCTACTATATCTTCTTAATAATAAAATTAAACAGTACTGCAGAATTTCCTGAAAATTTCTACTGATGACGTTAAAAAAAAAAAAAAAAAAAAAAAAAAAAAGAAATGAGGCAACTACCCTGATGTTGAGCTTACTCCTCATCAGGCCTTTGATTGCCCAGCTGTTGCAGCCGCCATGCATTGTCTGGACCCTCGCTAGGAAAAGGATTTATACTCTGAGCTGAAAATTAACATAGCAAATATTATTCGAGAGCACCACGATATTTGATTTTCTTGTATTCTTCAGGAAATTCAACAACAACAACATTAAACAGTTTAAACTGTTACTTGTGTTTTTCTTATTTCATCGAGATCTCTCATGATATCGGTGTCATATGTCTCAAACTTCAAAATTAGTATGGCATCTAAGCAGGATTTTTGTTATGCATTGGTAATACTCTTATCACTTACATACTTTTATGGCAATACTATTATCACTTACAGTTCTTACCTCTTATACTTTTATAGCAACACTCCTATCAGTTTCAGAATCCATCTTTGGTTAATTAGCTGTATGACTACTCGATGTGCTGCAATTTTTAAAATAAAATAATTAGTAAGGGGCTGTGTTCCGCCCAAACTCCTCTTTGTGAAAAAGCGTATGTCAAGTATAAGGGTTGGATGATTTAAAAATAAGCATATGTACAGTGACTTAATAAACTATTAATATATTGACTATATCAAGTCAACAAATTAGGATACTCAAATAATTTTTAGTAATTTGTAAACATAGCATAATGTAGATAGGCTTTCAAATTTTACAAATTTACATCCATAAAGAGTGGCAAACAACTCATCAGTGGAAAAACAATTGCACAAATTTTATTATTACTTTTTTTAAAGTTTTTTTTTTTTATTTTCCTATTCTGGGAATGTTGATCTAGTTTATAAATATGGATTTATCTATGCATGTTCAGTGATTATGTTTATTTCCGTACATATAAAAGTATCCAATGTTTTGCATAATTAAGAAAAATGAATTGGCCAAATCGCAAAATAGTGGCCGTTGGGATTTGACGACTTTATAGGACGCCAACAGAGCAATAAGTCTTCAAACGTGGTAACCCGGGTGTCTTGTACTTTTGCAATTCACTTCCTTTACAATCTTAATCCATAACTTTGCAAGAAGAATTTTGACGCCAAATCCCAACGGCCCCTATTCTGCGACGATTTTACCATTAAATTCAGTTGACATATGAAATCTTCATGCACACCAAGTCAGATTTTTAAGACCCCCTTGAATTAAAACGAGTACGTCAGAATTTCGTCTTAGCTTTCCGATTAAGTTAGAAATTTTTAAACCCCAGCTGTAAATTTAATTACAAGTTCGGTTTATTCTAACGAAAAGAAGAAAGAAAAATGTTTTATTTTAATCAAGATATAATTTTCTCTTTGTTTCTTATCAATGCTCCTTTTTCTTTCAGGATTTCTGTTCGGATTTATCTGTGGAAATTTCAGCGAAACGTGGGGTGCAGGAAAGTGGCCAACCACTGAAATGGCGGGCAGGTGAGTAAGCGACCCATAATTCCTTTATCTCTTATATTAATTAATTTCTTTACATAGTTCTCAAAGTTTGTGTGTGTCCACCTATGCGCTGCCACAATTTACACCAAAGTTGATAAGAATATTTCTAACACAAAAACCCAGATCAACGGAAAAGATTTCTGAATCGAAACAATATTCGTTAAGAAATGATTCAATTAAGTTTTACTCCAATTTGACGACTTTTAGGGTTGGCAAAATTTTTGTGATAGTGTGCTTGTATGTGCATTATACATATGATTTTTTTTCGAAATTAATAAATTCCCACTTCAATTAACCATCCCAACATTACATATATAACCTAACATATTCTTTGAAACTCCAAAATTGTGAGATAAAAGATTACAGCTAACTCATAAAATAAAGGACACAATAAAGATTTAAATAAAAATACATAATAAAATCTAGTTTATGCAAATAAAAATTAAACTACAACATAGTATTATCAATACGCAATTAAAAATTAAATATTTATAAAAAATCTAACTGTCTTCATTTTAAGCACATTAATAAACACAAAATTTGAATAAGTTTAATCACCAATTTTCAAATATTGTTGCTACTAGATGTTTAAGTTGACAAATTTATTATATTAATTACTTAATGGCTGTTCCATAATTTTGTCACTCAGTTGATGAGACTAAATGATCATCTCGCTTAAAATATTCTTTTCCTCACTCTCCTCAATTCTCTCCTCTGACTTATGTTCACTTCTTACCTTCTTTAGATCATCATATCTTCTCACTGCACTTTTGGTCATTTCTCCCACACTTCACTGATTGATCTATTTCTTCTCTTCCCTGTCTTTTCTCTTCATTCCCAACTCTAATTCTCGGTCACTTCCCCATACACTCCTCCTCTTCCACATTTTTCTCCTCGCCTCTCCCCTCCCTTCTCACTTCTCCCTATTCTTTGTGTGTCCTCTTCCATCTCTTTCTTTTTGATACCATATTTTAGCTCATTTCATTGGCCGGATCCTGCATCTAATGGATAGCCCCAAGTCAGCCTTGGTTTTAGGGGGAAATTTTAGCATTAGTCCCAGTGGGGACTTTATTCCATGCTGAAACTCCAGTCCATGTAAACAAATGCTGCTGTAAATATCCACTTTAGGCTATTAAATCATTAATTAGTCCTGATTTTTACTATCTTTAAAACAGCGACCATTATGACACACTTTTTTTTATTCACAACGAAGAATTGGAGAGAAGAATGCTTATAAGATACTTCCTAAGTCCACAAAGTCCCCACAGGATGGAGTTGTTGAATGGCGCCTTTAATTCCTTTGTGATGCATACCCCCCCCTCCAAATGACATGTTCGAAATTTTTTTTTATTATTTTACCCTGTGACAAATATGTATTAACAATTTAATTTCAAAATTACTTCAAAACTTTTTCTACAAAATCAAAATTTAATTATACGATTGTTAAATTAGTTAAATATACTGATTTGATAAAAAAACATAGCTAAAAAAAAAGAAATCAATAAATGATAGTTAAAACAACTTGCGACATGCTACTCTAAGGAAGACAAAATAACACGTGAGTTGAACCAAGGAGGAGGTTGAAGTTGAGAGAACCAAGAAATTCTACAGATGTATCAAGTGATGTTGAATCTATTAAAAGTTAAAATCTAGCATTTTCATCTCCTCAAATTTAGTGCGGCATTATGGCCGATTGGCTAGCGCTCTGGCCTTTGGTATCACAGTCTTCAGTTGCGCATCATGGCGAAGACATGGATATTTATTAGTGATTCGGAATCCAAGTTAATCTGTAGGTCCGGTTTAATTAGCCTAAAGTGTGCACAAAATGACCATAGAGTGACAAACCAAACCTCAAATTTTGACTTGTACTGCAAATTTAATCTTAAAAAAATTTCTTGGTACTGTGTGTGTTGCACTCTTATAAGAAGGCAAATTGCGTTCAAATAGGCAAAGGAAAGATTCATGAAATCAATTTTTCCCAAAGAATGTAGTAAAGGTACTTCTTTTTGCAGAGGTATGATGAGGAGTTTGTGGTCCGGCTGTCTGATCGCGCTGCCGTCCGGCGCTGGAGTTGCCATGTCCGTTCTCGGTGGAAACGGTGCTTCACTTGTGGGCGTGGCTATCTCTGCATCTCTTCTTCCGCCCACTGTCAACTGCGTAAGTTGCCATTCCTCAGACATAATTATTTTTAAAAATAAAACATTTTTTTGATAATTTTTTTCGTGCAAACTTACTGTTCTGTTGATGAAAATAAATATTTCTTCCAGGGTCTTTTGTGGGGATTGGCAGCTATCAAGACTGTAAGAAGTCTCTACCAGAATACTTATGTGGTGAGTTGTGTATTTTTCATCGATTATATCACACTCAAAAGCATATTTTAACACGTCTTCACAATGCTTTATTACCCTTCTTAACACTCCACCCCCTTTAGGGTTAAAATTAAAATTTTAATTATTATATTACATCATTAGGAGTGTAACTAAAATTCTTCTTTCTTCCATCTTTCCCTGAAGTGTATGAGATATACATGAGCTTGCATTTCTCACACATTATGAACAGCGATCTTTTTTTTTTCTACAATACCTAAGAAATCTTATGTAAAAATGATCAGGTAAAAACTATAAATTACAAGAGAAATAGTGCAGGACCTCTCAACTTGATGCTTACTTTCACTGCCAGACTACCCAGGCGGGGTCGAAGAATTGACGATCAAGCTGTTTCTGGCAAGAAAAGAAAATGTGAGATTTCTCATTGGGAAAAAAATTTCTGCGGATGCAATGGAGCTGATGCGAGTGCCTTAGCGAGACGGAGCTTGCACTTCTATGCTTCGTTTAAAAAAATTCATTTTTAAAAAATTCTTGACGTGACGTAAAAAATTTCCAATTTCAATTTAAACATTTATTTTTCTATTGCAGTGTTTTTATGTTTCTGCAAGTATAATGACCATAAATTCACAACTATATTGCCTTGTTAACTTACTTATTGCTGACTTTAATGAATAAAAAGGTATAAATGCAAATTTAAGATACTTTATTTACTTTGTGATCGGTTTGTCAACATTGGTAATAAATGTCTCTCAAAAGCTACATGTATGCAAATTGAGTTTTTTTCATTAACCTCTTTCCAAATTTTGAGAAAAAAATGTGAAATTCAAAAGAGCTCATTGCTAATAGCAATCAAACATAGCAAAAACAATCACCAATATTGAGGGACAATCACTAGTTAAGGATAAGGAATTTTATAACATTAGATAATAAAATAATTAGCAGAAATTTAAAAAAACACTACTACGAGTAGGGACGCACATCCTCTAAATTTGCTGACAAATTTTACAATAAAAAAACACCATCTAAATGAAACATTGATTAAATTACAGGAGAAACTGCCACAGAAGTGGCTTCTACAAATGTCTCCCAATTTTTTAAAGTCTGTTGTGGAAGGATTTCCTATGGCAAAAACATTTATCATACCCACCCGGTGAAGACATAAGGTAGTTTTCCGATTGTGCATAGGGAAGACCAAACACAATTCCCTCAGTTAAGAAGTCCAAGCCATTTTGTAGCTCTTAGCCAAAATCACCATAAAAATACCCGAATCATTTTCATATTGGAAAATGTTTTATATTGAAAAATATTTAAACTTCTGATGAATTCCAGGTGTATGACATCTACAACCACACTGTGAAGCCAGCTCTTTTGCCTCCTGACACCTACACGCCCACTTACTACCCACTGATGGACAAAGAGTGCGCAGTGTTGGGCATCATCAGCTTCCTACTCACTGTCCTCAACATTATCTGCATTATCATGGCTGCGCTCGTCATCCTCAAGGTAAGAAATCATCATCATCTTATTTGTATTTGTCTGTGTCATCCTATTGCTGAGTACACCAATTGAAGAAGATTCGTCATAAAAGAAGAGCTGTCTTTGCTTCAGAGACTTCTTGGTGCAATCTCAATTTTAAGATCACCTACAAAGTTACGGATATTAGTTTTTCCAACAATGTTGTAGGAAAAGTCAGAACTGAACTTAATACTGTAAGAAGTGAAGATTTTCCAAAAATACGTAGGAAAAGACATTTTGGCCAATGTAATATTTACTTTCTAAGACTCAGTCTGTTAACTTACTTAGCTCTTTGACCACCTTAGAATCCGAATATTTCAATGGGTCATTGCTGGTCTCAGGTGACACTGCAATTTGCTAAAAACATTCTCAAAGACCTCGATACTGCATTCTTCTATTTAAATGCAGAAATGGGAGACCCCCTCATTATAAAAGCGAAATATTTAAATTTGGATGGTGTACTGAATTATACGTTAATCTTTCATAGATCAGAAGCCCAGCCCTCTAAGCCCATCGATTATTAAATGAGTGATAGATATATGCATTGAAAATTTCATAGCAGATCCTTAACTAATACGAAATCTTATGAATTATCTCACTATGCGTATATCACCAAATTGTGTTCTTCTCTTTTCTACAATATGAAACTCACAATAGAAAAATATTTTTCTTTCGGAAGCAGAGCTTTTTTAAACTTTCAACTCACACAGCAACCCAAATGCATTCCTCGATCCTATATGAAATCGCACTGAATACATATATTCATATACTACTACTACTAGACACACACACACACACACATATATATGTATAGATCTTTACTAAAACCTCTTATAAAAAGGGGACTCAGTCTAGAATTTCCTCTATTTCTAGTTGAATACATCTTAAAACTAATGTTAAGCTGAATTAATGACGTTGTCCTCTTTAAAAACTTCCTTATACAGAAATACCAGTACTATATACATGGGCTTCATCATGAACAACCATTGATAAATGAGGCAAAAGGAAGGCATTGCCTTTTAGGAGTACGCTTGCCCTATAGTAACATATTATGTAGAGAGAAGCTAGAATAATAACAAGTAGTCTTGCTGTGGATGCTAAACATTTCACATGCACTGTCATAATTGCTGTCCAGTCCTCCTTTCAGAAGTAGTAAATAGCTACAAAGCACATACCAGACCTCGCTTTCAAGCTAACTGTGCCTGTTGCCGAGAGTTAGCTTTTAATTAGCAATATCAGCCAATTGAAATGATGTGAATAATAAAATCGTATCAATATTGATTATAAAATACTATCAATTAATCAATATCAAAATATTTCCCTTGATTGCAGGTAAAAAAAGAAGTAGCGCCTAACACAACAGAACCCGCAATTTCACGCTTCTGGAAACATGACGTCAAGGTAAGGTTTATTTCTTGTCCCTCATCCATGAAAAATAATAAAGATGTTCATAATATACAGCAAATTCAACGTTACCAGGTGCATCCCCATTTTTTCCATTGGCAGTTAAACCGAAAAAAAAAAAAACGCAAAAGGCAAGCAGCTGGTTCACAGGCGGAAACGGACGAATGAATTACTTGTTAGCGGTGCTATTCAGCAATTTTGAAATCTTAAAACAGTTTTGACAATAAGGCTTAATAGTCATTGTAGAATTTTTTTCTTTGACATTATACCATTTAAAATTTTAAAAATTAAAATTATTTTTATTATAATTAAACTTCTTCAAAATGACCTTTCTTCTCTATAACACTGATGTGTTTAAATCTGACTTGGCAGCGTGGTGGTTTTTCATGCGACAGTTGGTCGAACCGTATGTTTGCTTTTGCTTTTAAAATAAAATAAAATATAAAATAATAATAAATAAATAATAATAAATTAATACATAATTGTTATAAATACATACAAATTAATTAATACATAAATTTAAATAAAATTAATCAAAATTTTCAATAAATAAATAAAATTATAATAAATAAATTTCAGTTGATGACGTTAAAAATACCAAAAAAATGTGTCAACTGCCCTGATCAAGAGTTTACTGCCATCATGTCTTTGATTGCCCAGCTGTTGCAACCGCCATTCATTGTCTGGACCATTCCTCGGTTTATACTCCGAGTTTAGCAATCAATATTAACAATTTTAAATAAATAAATAAAGTTTCTACTACATAAAGAAACTTTAAAAATATAATTCAAATTTACGTTCAATTCAGTGGTAAATTAATTTTTAAAAGTTCGTTCAGTTTAAATTGCTTAGTTCGAATGTTTCGAAATTCTTAAATAATTTAAATTCAATTTTTAAAACAAATATTTGTAAATATTTTATGTTTTAAAATAAGTCTTTTTTAAGTCAGAAAAATCAGAAATCAATCAGTCAGAAAAAATCTGTGCATTTGAAGAACAGTTGACAAAATTTCTATAGTGATTTGTCGTATTTTCCATTTTTTTAAAAAAAAAAAAAAAAAAAAAAAAAAAAAAAGGAATTATTGGATTATCAGACTTGGTCCAGTTTAAACTGCTTAGTTCGAATGTTTAAAATTAGTAAATACTTTAACTGTCATATTTAACTGTCCTATTTTAACAAATATTTTTTTAAATATTTTGGTGCTTTAAAATAAATCTTCTTTAAATCAAAAATTCATTTTTTGTGCGTTTTAAAGAACAGTAAATAAAATTTTCATAATGATTTCAGTATTTTCATTTTTAGAAATTAAAAAAAAAAAAGTATTATTGGACTTGGCTTGCCAGACTTGGTCCTGTTTAAACTGCTTCGTTCGAATGTTTAAAATTCTTAAATAATTTAAATGTATATTTTTTACAAATACATTTAAATAATTCAATTTTAAAATAAGTCTTTTTAAATAAATGTATTAGTTATTTTAATATAAATTAAATATTAAATATAATTTATTTAAATAAACATTTTGGTGTTTTAAAATAAGTCTTCTTTATGTCATAAAGTCAGTTCTTCCGTGCGTTTGAAAGAACTGTAGAAAAGTTTCATAATGATTTGTCTCATTTTCAATTTTCAGAAATTAAAAAAGGAATTATTTTGAAAATTTTAACTTATTTAATTTATTACATATGCATGCGCAATATTTGAAATTGTCGCTTACGTATTCGCATGTTTTTTTATTCATTCCGAAAGAACTGTTCATTTTCATTTTGCCTTTAATAGCGGATATATGATGATGTTCCGGTTATGAAAAATGCCTCGCTATTGTTTTCCTTTAATTCTGCTATTTGAATTGCAGGTTGCCAGAGACTACAACAAGACGCTGGGAGAGAACGAAGGAGAAGACCTTGGCAAGCAGTTCTTGGAAGAATGGGCGGTAATTTCATTCCGTATTTCATTGTTCTTCAGCCCGCTTTGATAAAAGAAAACTCACCATTTTGGCTTGATATTCTTTTTATGAAAATGATGTGTTGCTTATGATAAAAAAATTTGGAATTTAAGTTTATGTAATGCTTTTATTTAATTAGTACAAAGTGTGGAAATAAGTTGAAATTGAATTTATTTTCACTGTAAAGTATACAAGTAATATAAAAAAAAATTCTACTTTTTTTCCACTATATTGCAGAAGAAAGTCCTTTATAAATAAAGTTGGAATTTTCCTCTTACATCTGGCGCAATCTATTGGTAGATATATGCAACTTAAATCTAAATTTTTTTAATTAATTAATTAAATTTAATTAACGAATTAATATTTGAAAAAAACTGTATTAACATCCAGTGACATCCACTACAAGTTTTAAAAAATGTATTTGAACTTGAGTGAAGGAATAAAAAGGATTTTATTAACGATTGAAAATTTGAACAAGATATATAAATATATATAGGGGGAGTGTGAACTAATAGTAGGAATTGAAAAAGGATTATTCTATCAGTTATATGACTACATTTTCTCATGTAGATTTGGATTAAAGGAAATTGCAGATTCTTTGGCGAATAATGCCAGGAGTCTGGATCAGACTGTCTTTCCTACTTCCCTTGCAGAATCAACTGCCTTGGCGAAATCTAAACTTATAATTATTTCTAGGATTAAAACTAAATACCAAATTACAGAACTAAATGTCGACAAAAAAAAACGGCAACTAGCCTCACAAGATTAAGGATGAAGCACCAAAAAAAAAAATGAAAATTTCTGCTGACGGCGTTAAAAAATGCCAAAAAGTGAAGCAACTGCCCAGTTGTCGAGCTTTACTCCTCATCATCATGTGTTTGATTGTACAGCTGTTGCAGACGCCATGTATTGTCTGGACCATCGTTCGGAAGAGGATTTATACTCGAATCCTCTCTCTGTCTATGTTGATTGCCAATATACTTTTTGGCAATCAACATAGCCGATATTATTCGCCTTTCGGGAGCACCACGATATTTGATTTTCTTGCACTCTTCAGAGGATACAACAGCAAAAGATACAACAATAACTAAATGCATTGAAAATTCTCAATCAAAAGAATGCTCTATAAGTTATTCAGAATTTCATTTTCTCTATAGTGTTTAATTATGATTCAGGTTTAATAGTCTATTCATGTTATTGTAGGCGAAAATATATAGAAGTCATTTAATTGCAATATGAAATTATATTTCATAAGGAAATCACTGATAGGGTAATTTTTCCTGGTCAATAAAAACAATTGATTTATACTTCATATATCATTTTGCAATACATTTTTCGTATCTTGGCACATATAAAACATGTCCAATAAAATGGAGCGAACCAAATTTTCACGTACTTTAGTCACACGAGTCTGGGATTATCGAAAATAACATGTCTTTGCATTGTATAAGAGTTTCTTGTTCATGCAATTGATTAACTGTTAAATTTTACCCTTTCTTCCTTTTCTAGAACTTGAATGGAATAGATCCAAGCACCTTAAAAACGGACACAGAAGAGAGTCGTCTAACGCAGCTGCAGACGTTAATGGACATAGTGGAAGTAAGTTCCTTTTTACCATCATTCTTTTCAAATTCAGAAACACCAAACCCGAGTAGCAGATGTAGGTTGAAATGTCGTTATTCGTCAGAATGGAATCATTTATGATTAAAACTTATTAGGAACATTTATTTATTAGAAAAAGAAACCTTCTGATACACGAAGGGAGGGAACTAAAAAAAATTTAGGACAGAGATTGCCTGATTTCTTCGATAATTCTAGGTTTATTTACCAATTTTGTTGTTGGTAATTACAGTAGGAAAGTGCTGCTTAGATGGATTTTTAGATTGTTTATTGTATGTATAACCTATGTATCTTATACTCGATATATGTAAGTAATGTATAGGATATATTATTATTGCATTGGCGTATAGTCAAAGAGTTGTCATTGAATATTATGACATTGGCGTAGAGACTAAGATGATTTTTTATAGGATAAATAAATAAAAGGCAATATTCGTATGTGTGTGTCCTATAGATTCAAAGACTACTTGACCGATTTCGAAGAAAAATTCAAATTTTGTTCTTAAAAATGTCAAAAGAGTTTAGAAAGTAGTCAGATATTTACCACTATTAACTGAAGATCGCATTATTAAGTGTTATTAATTGAAGATTGGAATTTTTCACATTTCGAACGTTGTTAAGAAAAACATTTTGTCTTGAGTATGGGATATTAATATTTCAAGTTTTAGAAATTGATTTTCATGTATGAAAATGTATATTAACTTATACACTCAAGAGCCAAAACATTATGACCACCCCTACATTTTGCAATGAACTCGCCTGGATTACGTGGAAGGCACGTAATCAGGTGGAAGTGGTATTTAACTGGTATTAAGTGGTGGTATTAATCCGTTCCAAGGCGGGTTGAAGCTGTGTTGCGCGCCAAAGGTGGGCCAACTCGTTATTGACAGGTGGTCATCATGTTTTGGCTCTTGAGTGTAGATGTATATTGTAGAACTTTCAAATGTGAAAATTGAGGTATCATGTAAATTAAATTAAATAAAAACAACAAAAAAAAAGAAAATCCACACAAAAGCAGTTTTAGTAATTTTTATAAGATCTGTGATAAACATTATTCTGCGATTAAAAATTATCTTCATATGCACAATAATTCACGAAATACAAAAGAATTTAATAGAGGGTCTAGCTTTAATTTTTTCTCTCTTAGAATTCCCGGAACAATTACTTCGATTTATGCATTTTATTTTGATCCAAAGTATCTGTATATTTTGTAAGATTATAAGCTTTGTTATTTTTTGTATGGGGATTTAAATTCATTTTCTCTGAAGCAAATTTTTGACATTACAGGACGCGCAAGAGGATGACGTGTTCCGGTCCATTTCCATGTCTAATCCAGCGGGTGATGTAAGTTATCCCTTTGTATATTATAATCAATGATTTGTAATTCAAAACGAAAATATTTCAAGGTTTTTGCATCACAGTGACCAATGAGACAAAAAAAAAAAAGCACTAATAAAAAATATCGTAGAATTTCGAGACAATTTGTACTTTCAAAACTGATTTAGATTTAGAAAAAAAGATCAAATTACATCCCTTTTATTTCTAATCAGCATGATTAGAAAGCAAACTGGCCCAAACTGAGATTAGATAATAATTGATTAGCTAGTGTAACTCGCTTGTCTTTGGGTGGGGCTTTAATTTTAAAACATTCACCACTAGAAAAACAGATCAAAACAGATTCGGGCAATCAGCTAGACTGGATTCATTTTGTACCCCAACCCTTTGGATTGAACCCCCATCTATCATCGCCCCATCTTTTTTTATTTTATCTCATTTAATTAGTCTTTTACAAAAATTCTAATTTCTTAATTCCTTAATTTGTTTGCGATAACGATCACAGTAATATTTTGTCACTATTTTCAGTTTGTTGCAGTGATACATGTAATATTCATGGAAGTCTGTTATTTTAAAAGTGCTATACACATCATTTGTGCCCTTTTCAATTAAGAACCAATGTATATAATTTTAGCACTCAGCCTTTTTCCCATCAACCGAATAAATTGTCTCCCTTTAGTAAAAGTTATATCAAAATGCGAAACTTTTTATGATGCATTTAGAAATATGTTATTTATCCTCCATGGTGTTTCTATGACAAATCGGAAAAAAGTGATAATAGAGGAACTTGTTTAAAGATAGTTCTAATAAACACACAGAAAAAAATCGCAATTACAAAAGAAAGACAGGTCAGCAAATCTATAAGTTAGGTTCTAAAGACTGAATACCTAAACCGACGTCCAGACAAGAGTGAGAGATAAGAGAATCGCCTCGCCCGAGTATCTCCATCTGACAGTGAGAAACAAACCACGTTATGTTCTGGCTATGAGTAATAGCTAGTCGAAAATGGCGTCCACTAGAAATTACTTTTTTTATGTGCAGGAAAAATTCAATCTTGCTTATAGCGGAGCGAGATAGTTGACTCATTCTGAGAGTTCTGCCCATACTGAAACAAATCGGTTTATAATTGGTTAGTGAGAGTAACTCGCCCGTCACGGACTTTCTTCTCAAAGTGGCTTTAATTTTAAAACATTTTTTTTATTTCCAATGTCAAGTTTACAGGATAACAGATATCACAAAAAAAAAAAAAAAAAAAAAAAAAAATACAAAGAACAAAATAAAAACAAATGACATCAGTTAATCCATCAACCTAAGTCTGGCGGTCCAATAACGCTTCCATAAAGAAACAGACGGCAGTGCAGAACAGGAAGCAAGGTGAGGTATATCCATTTGCTACTGGTTATCACACAGGAGACAGAGAAGAATTTTAAAACATTCCCCACTAGAAAATTGAAAATCAGATTCAGGCGGCCTTCTAAACTGGGCTCGCATTGTTCCACTACCCTTTGGATTGAACACCCCATCTAAGAAATTTGTAGCCTTTCAATTCTTCCTTGAGTTAAACGAATGTACGGTATGTTCCGGTTTATAGATTTATCACAATCATCTCTAGAATACGTTCCATAGTTTTTTGTTTGCGAGAGTTCAAATAGGTTGCAGGAGTTTCCTGCGTTTGTTATACAATAATATTGGGAATGTCTTGGATTAGCACGGACTAAATGGAAATGTCTCCATTGTTGCCCATATTTTGTCTCAACTGTAGTATCTTCAGTCATGAAAGCAAAACTCAAAGTGATCTAAGATGTAATAGTTACGTCCCAACATCTGTGCAATCGTATGTATGCAAATTTGCATAGATATAAATCCACAGAAAAACATAAATCAACCGAGTGAGTGCAGATGTGATGATACATATTTTTCCAACAGATGTGACACAGTCCACAGA
This sequence comes from Caerostris extrusa, assembly GCA_021605095.1. Lineage (NCBI taxonomy): Eukaryota > Metazoa > Arthropoda > Arachnida > Araneae > Araneidae > Caerostris > Caerostris extrusa. The sequence goes on from BPLR01000697.1 coordinate 238,519, forward strand.
AAAACATAAATCAAACGAGGGCCGGTGATGATTGCATTTTTCCAACAGATGTGACACAGTCCACAGAAAAACATAAATCAAACGAACGAGTGGCGGTGATGATACATTTTTTTACCAACAGATATGACACAGCCCACAGAAAACATAAATCAAAAGTGCAGGTGATGATACATTTTTCCAACAGATGAGACACAGTGATAAATCAAAATACATTTTCCCAACAGATGTGACACAGTCCACATAAATTATACTTTTTTCCAACAGATGAGACACAGTCCACAGAAAAACATAAATCAAACAAGGGCCGTGTGATGATTGCCTTTCAACTTTTCCTTGAGCTCTACTGCTGTACGTTCCAGTTTATAGATGTATCGCAGTCATTTCTGGAATACATTTAAAAGTTTTTTGTTTACGCGACTTCCAATAGCTTCTAGGAGTTTCCAGCGTTTGTTGTACAATATGGGAAATGTCTTGGATCAACAGAAACCAAATGGAAATTTTTCGATGGCCGCCGATCAGTTTGTCTGAACAATAACGTCTTCAGTCATGAAGTCATGAAAACAAACCTCAACGTTGCCGAAGACAGTTAGGTCCTCTTTCATGAAGCCGTATGTGTGCAAATTCTCGCAGATGTAAATCCACAGAAAAACATACATCAAATGAGAGCCGGTGGTGATACATTTCCCTAATTTCTTTTGCAGAAGGTAAGCAGGAGGTTGAGCATCGCTCCGGGGATGACTCTGCAAGACGCCGGGCCCACGCTGCGCAGGGCCAGCATTGCCCAGGGCGGCCTGAAGGGAAGCCAGATGAAGAAGCGGCGGCAGAGCAGGCTGCCCAATCTCATGGACGCCGTGGTGAGTGGCGGAATTCACTAACTTTATGCAGAAAATCTGCTAAAATAACCCTTCATTGAATTGATGTATTTAAAACAATATACTAAAAATACATTATTTCATTTTTTTTTTTTTTCATTTTAATGTAATACCATTATTTTGCGTATTTCTTTTTTTTTTTTTAAAAATATGAATGTTTGATTTTTATACTTGTTAAGTTAGTCATTTTAAACATTATTAAAATATTTTTAAAAATAAGATGATGATTAAATTAGTTAAAAAACTTAATTTACACAAGTTTTATGTTATCTAAAATAGGAAAGATCTAAGATCGATTGTATCGATTAATAAGTACTGTTTTTTTACCTACATAATAATATGTAAAAGAACATTAATCAAAAATTCCTTTTTTATAATTGAAAAACGAATATTAATAAAAAAGCTGTTTTATTTTACTGATAGCTGATGAATATGCAGGGTAAGCAAGATTAAAGAATCCACTTTAAACAGTCTAATATAACTGTATCCCATTCTAATATAACTGTTGAACATTGGGTGTAGGCCTGACTACCCTACCCCGTAAAAAGAAAACATCTCCTGTCTGTCTCGAAATCTGCCAGTAGGCAGACGCCCTTGACTCACCATGTTGGTTGTTGCATCAATAAATAACTTCTTCTTCAAGAAGCAAGAATAAAATATTTTATATTTCATCACTTTCTTATTCTGAATTTGAAAAACCCATTAATGGGCAATTAAAGACTCATTCTTTCTCAAATAAAATTAGTGCGATTTCGAAACAAAACTAACCTTGCCACAGTTTTTTGTTATGTTGCAACTTTATGAGCTGAGCTTCTGTTAAATCATAGTACAATTTCAATGTAGGATTTCATAATTTAGTACTTTATTTTAATATTTTCAAATGCATAAGAAAATAATAATTGGAATCAAAATTTTAAATGCTCCATCTTTATTTTTAACAAAATAAGATCAGTCTTTACTTATTTTAATTTTATATTATTATTATTAATTTAATTGTTCAATATTAGATTGTTTGAGTTTTTAGGTGGAAAATTGCTCGAGATTATGAAAATAAATTTTGATAACAAAGCAAAATAAATACCGAAATATCTATAATCATGTCAATGTCATCATATATATATATATATATATATATATATTTTAATTTAATGAATATAAATGTAATACGACTTTAACATGATTTTACTTTAGTATATTGTAAAGTATATTTTGTAAAAGAAATTAAAATATCTCCCCTACATGCAGAGTGTATTCAAAAAGTAATCAGACTTTCGGGAAAAGAAGTTCATCTCAAAAGTTCTCTTCTTCAGAAGTTCATAGTACCGACCATAAAACTTTAAAGCGTGAATTTTTTCTCTTAAACTTATCGATATAGAGCTTGTCAGTATATAGCTCGTCGCCTACTGGCAAAGTGGTAAGAAAGTCTCAAATCGGGGTGGAAAATATATGCGTAATTTAGAAAGTCCACCTCATGGAGAACACTACCAATCTATATTTTTTAATTCGCTAGCAATTTTGATGGCGAAGTAACAGCTATCAGCGAGGCAGCTAGGGTAAGGCAACCCCTTCCTGGTAGTAAAAAATGTTGTGTTTCTCTTGGACTGAATCTCGACAATGCAGGCCATATGTTCGCCCACCATCCAAGAAAGTCTAGAGGTGGCCGAGTGTCAAAAACTACTACAACTGCTTAACAAAAAAAAAAAAATCGCACTGCAATGGGTTCCAGAAAGCTAAAAGATAGGTGCTCTAGCCAAGCAAGGATGCAATGGGTTAGCCAGACTCACATACAGCGCCAGTTGCAGCACCATTAACAGAACTGTGACCAATTACGTCAATAATGCAAGAAAGCAGGCCGCCAAGAGTAAAAGGTGAGAGAACCTCAACATACCGAAGGAACTCCCTAGACAGTCGCGGTTGCCACCTTCCGAATGGCTACGATACAGCGCCAGTTGCAGCACCATTAACAGAACTGTGACCAATTACGTCAATAATGCAAGAAAGCAGGCCGCCAAGAGTAAAAGGTGAGAGAACCTCAACATACCGAAGGAACTCCCTAGGACAGTCGCGGTTGCCACCTTCCGAATGGCTACGGGGCACGACTACCTACATGAGCATCTTAGCCGCATCGGGGTCGCTGACTCGCCAAACTGCTCTCTTTGTTCCGACTCTAACGGTACTGCAGACCATCTTGCAGTGCGCTAGACGATGTCGACCACGACAGAAGTTACGATGGGATGACAAATCTTGACTGGACGCCACGACGCCGAATGGGCGAGAGGTTACGGACGGGCGTTGGCTGAAGTGAAGTGAATATTTTTTATAGCATTCTATTGGTGAATGGCCAAAGTGACTGGCATTCAAAAACATTAAGTAGTTTCTGATTATGAAACAATTTTTCGATTGTGGACATCAGGCTATCGATATTTTCAATTGTGCAGCAGCTGTCGAATAAATGGTATCGAATAAATGAACTAAGAATCTCTGAAATATCTTATTAGATCTATATGGAGAATGACAACCAGCAAAAATGATAGCTGTGACAAGCCGCTATTAAGTCGATTCTTTTTACAGAAATAGGGTCTTATGAAAATCTTATCAAACACTTAAACTAGTTTTGTTTGAAATAGCGCGAGATTCTCTAAATATTAACCCTGCTGTCACAGGTCCAGACCTGAAAAAGTTGATGAATAACTCTGATCTATTAAATTGAATAATTGAATAATTAAGAATAATGAAAAGCTGTCTGTTTGAAAAGCTGATGTCTGTCCATCTAGTCAAAGTGTGTTTCGAGTCCACTACTGTCTAAAATAATTTCGAGCTTGCGTAACAGGTGTCAATTACTTAGAAAATTACAGGACATTAACAATTTGAACAGGATCTGTAGCCAACGGACAACAAATGAATCAATATCTGTCTACCTAATCAAAGTGTGTTTTGAGCCCACCACTGTCTAAGATAATTTCAAGCTTGCACAACGGGTGCCAATAAATTAGAAAATTGCGTCACATTAACAATTTGAACAGAATCTATAGCCAACAGACAACAAATGAATTTGAGTTTTTTTTTTCAAAGAAAAGAGTTCAGGGCTGGACTTTTTTCGGAATTAATTTTTACTGATACTTGCGGAAGAGAATCACTACAAATTATACGTTGTAATTCACAATGAGAAATATTTCTTCACGTTTATGAGGAGAATGAAATTGCGGTACTTGGCTTCTTTTATGTCATGTCTGGTTACTTTCCGAATACAAGCGTGCTCATTTTATGTGACTGCTTTCACCCCATCACTGTGACAAAATGTTGTGTTTTGTGATTCTGACGTACTGTTGTCGTTGCTGTGCAGGAAGAGCAAGAGTAGAGGACGCAAGATCTATAAAAGCACTCGAGTGTTTTTTCAGGTATTATGCAATGCTTTCAGCTTGCTATGTGTCTGCCTGAGATCTCCCACCATAACTTGATAATGTTAATTTCCCATTCTGTTGTAATCGGATGCATGTTGATTAAAAAGGAAACTTCGGTGCATGATGAAAGTCTTCTCATTTCCCATTTTTTCATGTCTACTAACTGCATTGTAATTAATCTTTAATAAGAATGGAAAGTTGGTCGACCCACGTTAAACAGCTCTCATCCATGCTTCGCTCTTAAAACATATTCATACTTCATTCATCTGTCACCATATTCCTACTTCATCAACATTCATGCTTACTCCGCATTTAAGTTTCACTCTTAAAACATATTCATGCTTCACCACATTCATGCTTCAACCCATTTATGCTACATTCTTAAAACCCATGTATACTTCACTCATGCTACACCACAGACATGCTTCACCGCATTCATGCTTCAGTCATTGATGTGGTGTGTTTTTTTTACATGCATTTTATGCTTCATTATGCTTCAACCTCATTCATGCTTATACCACATCCATGCTCTAAAAACACATACAGGCTTCACCACATTCATGTTTCAGCTCATTGATGCTTAGACCACATCCGTGCTCTACTCTAAAAACATGCTCATGCTTCACCCCATTCTTACTTCAACCAAATTAGTGCTTAAACCACAATCGCGCTTTACCACACGTACCAATCGTGCTTCACCACCAATCGTGTTTAAACCGCCTTCATGTTTCACTCCTTAACACATTTATACTTCAACCACATCCATACTCCACAATAAAGACACACTCATGCTCTAATCACAATCGGGCTTCACTACATTCTTACTGCAACCACATTCGTGCTTCACCACATTCATGCTTATATATATATAATACCTTGCAAGAGAGCTCTGCTTCGAATACACTGGTAGTGTCTGCTGAAGTTAATTACTTTTAGAAAAAGAAGTTCGTGTCCAGAGAACTAGTTAACCTAATTAGTTTTCTGGATTTTCTCATATACAACCGAATGCGAGGCAGCAATCCCTAAAAGGCTTCCTGGAAATTCTTTTATCACCTTCGATCCATGGAGTATCTAAATGGAACACAAGGCTTACAGATGTATAGAGGGAAGCAAAGCTTACAGATGTACAGAAAAAAACATTATCTCTTGAGGCGAAGTATGGATTACCAGTTTAACGAGAGTCGACAATGTTTTTCATCTACCTATAAGCATCTTGTTTTAAGCAGTATTCACACCAAAAGCGTGAAGCCACTCGCCACAACTCTCAGAAATCGCGCCCTGGGATTTGTGATGGGTAGATGCTTCATGGCTCGTCGCTCGATGGCTTAGTGTGAATGCGGCTTTATATTGATATGAAATTTTATTTTTAAGTAATCAAACATAGTTTAATGACAAATTTGAGATATATTTTGCATACTTTTAAATACAATGAACAAATTTGAATTTTTAACACATGTAATATTTTTTGCAATTCGGATTTCTTTTTCTCGGGGAATTTCAATGTAATTATTATGCTTTTTTATAGATTTTTCTAATTTTAATGTCTGCAACTGAGAGTGCATAGTCTTTAATTATAGAATAAACATTTTTTAATTGCTAATGATAAATTAAAAATATTAACAAGAGTAGAAAAAACTTCGATTAAATATTGATAATCTCTCTTAATAAAATTTTTTTAAAAAGTAGATGTATTTTAATTAGCAGACTTCTTTTTTTTTAAATTATCAGTTAAACAAGGTGGAAAAGATTTTTAATATACGTAAAAGGTAATATTTTGAAAGAATATAAGTCGTGATAAATTTTTTTTTCTTCTTCTTTCTAGAATTTCTGCTTTGTTCACTTTTCTAAATTTCATTATTTTAGAACATTTAATTCTTTAAGAAAAAAAAATTAGATATTTACAATTCTAAAAAAGCATTTTATTACCACTTCGAATATCTGGGGGTAAAATCCTCCATCTATTTTTCTGTTCGAATTATCCCCAATTTTTTTTTCGTTCAGGAATCTCCAAACTTCTTTGTCATTTCTTAGAGTATGTTTGGACGATTTAGTGTTATGTTAAGGACAAAGTCGCTTTAAAATGATTTAAGATAATTAGTTTTTAAAATGATTATTTTTAATACTATTTATTCTACTAGAAGGCCCGGCAAACGTTGTTCTGCCCTGAAAATAAAATTAAAAATCCTTGAATCTGATCGTAGCGTCACCTACCTGGTCCAATTTTGAATCTAAACCATTCATGGACTCATTCAAACACACACAAAAATTTCATCAAAATCGGTCCAGCCGTTTAGAAGGAATTGAGCGACAAACATACGTACAGAAGAACCCGATTGCAGAGCTACCTACCAAGTCCAATTATGAATCTAAAACATCTAGGGACCCACTCATATACATCAAAATCGGTCCAGCCGCTTAGTAGGAGTTCAGTGACAAACACGCGTACAGAAGAATAATAAATATAATTTGTTATGTGTGTAATCTAGTGTATAATTTGTGTGCTAGAATTAATATAACACATATAATTATATTGCCTTAATGTAAAAGTAATACATTTGTGTTTATGAGATCCCGTTAATGTTACATATTTAATTGGTATGAAGGATAAATAGGAAAAATCTATAATAGGATAAATCCAACACGACTTTCGTGAAAAAATTGAATTTTTAGTGCTTTTTTTTTAAAGATGATACTACTACCTTTCGAAACACTTTTGAATTTGCATGAGTTATAACACTGTGCTGGTTTCACAGTGCCAAAATTATACTTTCCTTTAAGCCCTTAGTTATTTACCCAGTCCAGCCACATTAATGTGACCACCACCTACTTTCGACGTCAACGTGAAGGCAGGTGGCAGCACATTGCCGCGGAGTGTATGTAAAGAATTCCACTTAATACCGCATTCCACACTCCACTTAAAGCCAGAATATACAAGAGTGTATATTCTGGCTTTTGACAGGCGATCAGATTAATGTGACTGGACTGTGTATTTGAATCAATGCTGAATTAACTTACATCATGCTTTCGCAGAGAGAGGACGAAGGCGAAGGCAATGAGATCCCCAGAAAGAGCGTCATCTACAACCAGTCCTTGCAGAACTCCGAGAACCCTTACTCCATGTGGCCATCCAAGTCCCGCATCCAGGAGATGACCCGGTTCAACGTCTCCCCCGTCAACACCGGCGATGTCGTCAGCCCCTTGCCCAGCATTCGGAACACCCGGACCAGGAGGAGGTCCTGCCATCCGGGACAGAGGCCCAGCATTCCCGGACACAGGTCCGAACCCCATGGGGGCAACGGCAAGACCGAATCGACGGCATTCTGAAGTTATGGAGTACTGGGATGACTCTACATGAATTTGCTCTACTCGAATGATGACTTGCACGAGCACCTCCCCTGCAAGACTGGTTTATCATTGTTTTTTGCCTTTGTAAACTCTTCTGGCTTTGCAGAAGGGCTGATAGCCTTGGGTCGATTGCCTTGTGCCTTGTCCGCGAGACCTTGAAGTTTTGGAACTGAATCGGTCTCTTTTGTGAACTTTTTTTCCAATCACTTCTGAAAGAGTCAGTGGAAATTCTACTTGTAATTTTTTGGCAGTGGATCTTGTTTGTAATGACTTTAAAATTTTTTATCTAACTCTGCTCTAGAACACTTTATGAATATATTTGCTTTTCTATGGATAACCAACTTTTATTTTTTTCCAAACATGTTTAAAAATGTTTCGAAGAAAGCTTTTTTGTATGATTTCTACATATTTGAGAGAATCCAACATGTTTGGGTATTTATATATAAACATATATTATATTATTATTATTATTATTGTATCTTTTCCAATACTTTTATGTAGTGTAATTATACATGATAGCTTTTTTTCTGAACGCATTTAAATATGTGCTGGGTACGACAATGTTGTGATGACTTTTTATGTGTGTACTTTGTCCATTTCTGTTTGACTTCGAATTGGGAACAGCGCAAGGAAACGTAGATCGTTCCGTCTTGCTGTTGCTAATTTGTTTTTCTATGTTTTGCACTATGTCTTATCTTAGATTTTAGAATAGAATGACGTGTTGGATGTTTTTTTTCCCTCTTATGTCACATAACAATGCTGAAAGTAGTTCATTGCTAACTGAGACAGTTATGCAAGTTTTCGCTGCTTCAAAATGTTTTTTTATGTTCATCTCTTTGGGCTATTATTCACAGGGTTGCAAGTTAATATTTTCCTGTATATTCTTGTTTCATTTTTTTATGTAAACATCCTTTTTTTATGCCAGAATTACAAACAATAGGTCACATCTTTCACTGCTACCCATACATTTTCTTACTGTATTTCCATGTAAAAGACAATTTCGATTAAGCTGGATCAAAGTACAACTTGAGCTTAACTGTTTAACCAAGTGCTGTGTATGTGATCATTTCTTATAAACCAATAGAAGGACATCCTGAGTACTTCTTTATGCAACTTCTTTTATTAGGGAAGTACCTATTGAATAGTAACTTTTTCATCTTAATTAACAGACTCTATTCAGCTAATGTTAGGACAAATCAAACTTTGTGAGATTTCATGAGATGTACAATTCGTAATGATTTAGGAATTTTTATATCCACTTCGTATGCTGAAATTGTTTCCATATACAGAACAGTAAGTAATATATTTTGTACAATTTATGTCTATGATTATTGACCTTTTAACATAAATAAGGCGAAAAAAATAAAAAAAATAATAATAAATAAATAAATAAAATAAAATAAGCCTTTTCATTGTACTACTGGAAAAATTTTATATGCATAGAGTATTTATTTTTTGTATATGCACTTTGAATTTTCTGAAGATATTGGTATTGGTATTTTACTTTAATGGTTAAATTTTATTAATTTTCGAAAAATGCAGATTTTTCCCGAAAGATGGAGACACATACGAAAATGTCTTTGTTAAATGATAAAAGCTATGCAATAAATAACTTGAATTCTAGCAGTTATATAGTATATTAACAGCGAGAATTCAAGAATTAACTTAATATATATCGAGAAAGAATTTTGATATTTGAAATCTTATTTTTATGTATAACAAATAATTTCGTATTTATCAAAAATAAGAAGTTATTTATATAAACAAATTATTACATTTTTCTTGTATGTACAAATTAAAAAATTTCTTGAGATATTTTTAATTTAATAAAAAGCATTTATTAGCAATACTATTATGTAATTTAATATGTTTGTATTTTATTGTGTTTATTGCAAATTAAGTAATGCATAATTTTTCTATGTACATTTTACGAATAATTATAATTTCATGCATTTTGTATTTATAGTAATATTTTTGTACAAATATTTACAAATTATTTTGTAGCACATCAAAAATTTAAGAGATGGAATTGCTTAAAAATTTAATAGTTAAAAAAAATTTAAAAATACGTTAATTTACAACTACATTTTCTAACAGAAAAACACAAGGCAATAAAAACATTGCTGAAATGCTTTTTACTGTGCTTAAAACTGCTTTTAAATTGAAGGTGAAAAAAAAAAAAAAAAAAAAAACATCAGTAAAAAGTATTTTTCATCAGCTTTTTTCAGCCCATTTTTCGTCTCATACCAATACTTAAGAATAAATTGAAGAAAATAATCAAATGATAAAAATAATAATACAATAACTGAAGGGAAAATATTTGTTTTTTTTTTTACTTAATCAATATTTAATGCGTGTTTATAAAGCGAAAAATGTCATATAAATAGATAAAACTCGAATAATTTGATTTTTAATTGTTATTAACGTAATTAGAGAAAATGATTATGATTATTATTCATCTTACTTTATTTTGTTTTCTTCAATATCATAACAATTTGTCTCCTCATTACAGAATAATTTTCTTATGTAATGAATTTTTATTGAATGCAATTAATTCGACTCAGTGGTTCTCAAACTGTGAAGCGTTTAACTTCCGTAGCGGCGTGGATGGGTTTAAGGGAAGGAAGGGTTGAATAGGGAATTTCAATTTTCAGGTAAGATTTTAGTTTTTCATGCAACTCAAAATAATAAAAAAAAAAAAAATTAACAAGTAATATAGAAACACTTTTTAATGAAAACAAACTTAAGTTATCACGAATTTCAAAATTACCGTATCGCTATTCTAATTGCATGGTCCTAGAGAAAATAAAAATAAAATTGTTGCATAGTTCTGCACAAAAAAAAATTAATGCATAGTCCTGAAATAAAAAAAAATAATAAAAATTGTTGCATAATCCTGCGCAAAAAAAAAAAAAACCTTAGCTCTGTGGGAATGTGGAGGAGCCCTTTCAGAAAAGTATATTTATTTTAATAACTAATTTTTATGTTATTGACAGTGTTGATTTCAGAAACGAAATCCTTTTTTTCTATCTCGTAAAGTTTCTTCATAAAAGGGTTGCATATTTTGCTATAATTATCTGAAAAATGAAACACTGACAAATAATATTAGCTGACAATTATCATAAATGTGCAAACTACAGTTTTTTCTTAATTCGAGTCAATAATAAATGAAAAATCGATATTATATAAAAATTAAATGTCTTTAAAATAATATTTTTACTTATTTTTCACACTTTTCCTTGACTGAAAGGATTGTCTCTATTTATTTGTTTCCTTTATAATTATTGTTTTAATAACTAATAAAACACCCTTTAATTAAATTAATTAATTATTAAAACGCCCTTTAAATAATTAATTAAACAATTTTTATAATTTACCCTTTTAATTAAAATAATATGTTTCGCGAACTCATGTGCTTTTTTTTTTTAATGCTTAATATAATGTATTCTTAAAATTAGTCTGAGTTTTGTGACAAGGCTGTACGTGATAGAATTTTTATTATTTTTCCCGTAATAAGGGTACAAAAATCTATAAAAACATTTTTTAACTATATTTTTTTCATCGTTGACTTGTGTTTTCTGAATCAAAAATTGCCAATCTAAAAAATGCCAATGCATAAATTTTGGTTAGTTTTCCATTAATACAAAGAAAAGTAAAATGTTTTACTAATGCCAAAAAAGATTTGTTATGCATATTTTTCATGAAGTGAAGTTTTCCATCAAAAATTCTGTTTGAATTAAAAATTTTCCAGATATTTTTTGTTTTTAATCTTGATTACTTCACAACAAATTATATATGTATATATAAGTATAGAGTCTTATTATTGTTATATGATCGAAACAAACAAAATAATTTTAAATAAACAGGAGAGAATATTTTCTGGTCATAGAAAAATAAGTTTTATAAATAGGACATCCATTTAAAAGATGATATTTAAATGTTTGATTTCTGAATTTTTTGGCACTGAATTTAAAAATTAATTCAACACAATATTGTTTAAAGAAATAATAACAAATGCATGGACGGTATTTAATGATGATGCAGAAGGACACAGCTGATTTTTTTATTTTTAAGAGAGATACAAAAATTAAACATTTTGAGAACCACTAGTTAAATGTATTGAAGAAATGAAACATTTGAGAATCACTAGTTAAATGTATTGCAAATATAAAACATGTGAGAACCACTAATTAAATGTATTGCAAATATGAAACATTTGAGAACCACTAGTTAAATGTATTGCAAATATACACTTATTTGTATTGTCCCATATTAAATAAATATCTTTAAATATAAAATATAAACAGATAAATAAAATCCACTTTTAAAATAAGCCTAATGCGCGTTACATTTTTTGCCAAATAAACACCAGTCTTCCTGTTTAAATTAGTTTTCTAGTTTAAAATTAAGTGCAGGCGTATAATTCCTCTTTGGCAATTTTTTGGCGACAACTTTAAGTCGCCAAGAAAGATGTGCAAAGGTATGTCATCTTTCAAGAACACAAAAGATGCAAAGAAAGGTTTGTCACCAATGCAGGGGGCGTTATACGTTGTGAGAAAGTACCTGTTAAATTTGTATATCTTATATTTTCCTTCAAGACATTTAATTTTCTAGTTTGCTGTTTTATAAACTTTATAAAGGCAACACAGCTCCATGCTTCACCTCTATTCATTTGATACCATTTCTTTATATTTTTATGTGTACATATTTATGTGTAGTTGTACAAATAAAACGAGTGATTCTATTTGCCATGGGTTCGTTACCCGATAAATCGCACGTATTGGTACATTTGTGCTAAACAAGAAATAAAGTCTGTTTTCATGTTGTTGTTATTCAGTTTGTTTTCATTTCAGTTTGTAATGGTTTATTTGCTGATGTAAAAATCCAAAATATGATAAATGGTTAAAATTATAATTCTTTCATATACCTTTTAAGACCCTTTTTTAAAAACTTTGGCCTTCCCCACCTTTACCACTATTAACTTTCTATTTTATACCGCAATCTGTATTTCAGAGAAGATACATCAAGTTTCAAAACTGAATTTGCTCGTTTCTAAACCTGGAGAGCAAAGTCTTGGGGACTGTCACAGTAAATCCATCGGTCAGAAAGCCCTTCTGTTTTGATCGAAAAGGGAAGAAAAAAGGGCACCATACCTGGTTTGGTTCAACCAGAAGGCCTTCTGGGGTACCTTTCCAGCGACGAACGTACTCAGGACGAAGTGAGCGACATTTATAAGCAATTTTTTTTAAAAGGTTATGTGGTTGGCAGGCATTTATATTCAAAATAAAAATATTCCGAACAACGATAAGTTTCAGAATGGTTAGTGTTAGAAAATTTCTCTGTGTTCAATATTTTTATTGAAATGCAATGACAATTATTTAATAACTATTCACTAATTTCTATCAAAAAATTAAACATCAAATTTCGATATGATAGACAGCAAATGAATAATTATCTTAAGTTGTTTAATATCCAACATTCATTTAAAATTTCTTTAAAAATATCGGGTCTCCAACATGCAACCCTATAGCTTTCAAAGCAAAACGTGCAACATCAATTCTTTGCTGTTGACTTGATTTGACTTTTTAAGATATCTGCTCGCACAAGCTACTTTATCTCAATTTATCCAAATGTTATGCAAAAACAGACATTGTGATGATGAACGTTAAGTCATAATTAAAAAAACCCAAAATTCGTTAATCTATGATAGTCTTTCATATTTGACAGATTATTATTATTGGATTAAGATATTTTATATAAAAATACAGCTATAGGGTCATTATTGTAGTTTAATGAATGAAATCGAAAGTAGATGGCAGCAGCATTTCATCCCAGCGCTGTACTGCAGAGCACCACCTAGCGGCGTACGATGGCGTTTCATGTCATGGGTTACTATGCAACACTCAATCCTCTTAATGTGCCCTACCTCCCTTCAAAGTTTGTCACTACATTTTTTAGTATAACAAATATCATAAACATACAAATATCAAAATGTATAACATATATGATAAATACTACTTATATTGTTGTACAAAAATATGAAAATAAGACAATGCCTCAAAAGTAAAACAATGCACAAATTCCACACATACAATTTTATTTAAACCAATGACTAGAAAAATATGACTAAAAACATTTTTTATAAGAGCACCTCATACTTTTAGATGTAGATTTTACCTTGCATTATTATTATTTTTTTTTTCACATTAAGCTGCACATTTTCCAACTTTATTACAATATTGGAGTACAAATTTATATTCTGTTGCAATTCACTAGACTAACAAAATATATTTAATAGAAACTAACTAACATTTAACCAAAAAACTAACAAAATATATTTTATAAGAATTCATCAAGATCACCAAAATAAGTTTGATTTGGCAAGTTTAAATGATCATTTCTTCATCTTCTACATCATCAAAGGTATTACCATATTGTTGATCATCATTTGACTCATCTAAGTTACCTGTACAATATAAAATACATAATTTTAAACAACATAAAAAGTAAATTTAATTTTTTATAAATAATTTCTTTTAGATATATTTTAAATGGACAATAATTAATTTCGTACATAAAAAAAATGCAGTATTTTTTCATAATACAATCATTTTTCACTTTGTTGCCACAATGACGAAGGAAAAAAAAGGTTTACAACGGAAAGTCCTTGTTTTTGGAGATTACATTAATTTAAAATTTAAAAGGTCATCTCTACATGAAAGAAAAAAAGTTATCGGATCTATATTCAGAAAATTTAAAAATTTCTTATCAAAGGTAATATATGAAACCTTTGGCAAGTAAATTATAGCATTGGCACTATGTCCTTGTGAAGGATTGCCATAATTATTGGTATAAAAGTAAGAAAAATCGAAGAAGGAAGTAGTAGTCAGTTGAAAAAAATTCAAAAGGATGGTTCAGCCAGGACTTTGATCAACAAAACAAAGCTAACTGTTAATGAAATCTCAATAGATCATAAAAAAGTTATAGAAAAGGTATCTAAAGTACTAATAATAAATATATTAATTATTAATAAGTATAATATATATATATATATGTGCGTGCTTGTGTGTATAAATTATACTATTGATAATTTTTACATTGCACACATTTAATTTAAATGCATAAAAAAAGCATTGAAACTAACAAGTACTACAGAAAAATACACTACTTGAAGTACTAAAAAAAGTAAGTAAAAAATACTACACAAAAAAGAACTGACTGTATGAAAGCAAAAGAAATCCTTAAAATCTACAAAACTGAAAACGTTCTTTTTATAATGCTTATCAAAAGATTTCAATACTATCAATAATATAAAACCACCACTAATATATCTTCTATGTGAAAGTTTAATAAATGAATTTTAATAATCCATTAAGATTTCTATTGATAATTATTGCTGAAATGATAAATGATGTTTTAGAATGCGCATCCTTGAATGTGAAAATTGACACTAATATATTTTCTATGTACAAGTTTAATAAACGAATTTTAATAATCCTTGAAGGTTTCTATTGATAATCATTCCTGAAATTGTAAATGTTTTAGAATGCTTATCCTTGAATGTGAACAGCACAGTTTTGATAACAATCCCTTGCTGCTACAAATTTTAAATTTAAAAGAAAAACCATTTTAAATTTCCTGAATTTTCAGCTTATAATTTTTTTTTCCCTTATATGTAAAGATAGTGATAGGCTTTTATTATATTTTCAAATAAACTGAGTACAAATTTAGTAATCCATTCTATTCTACATTCAATAAATAATAAGTAATAAAAAAATAGAAAGAATAAAAGACAAAATTGTTCGCAAGTATATTGCTGAGTGTTACCAAGTGAAACGTACCATTTGCAGAGTCTTCTGGTACTGAAGCAGAAAGTGGACGGGGAGGAGCATTGTCAACGTATTTGAAGCCTTCAGGAAGAGTCATGTCTTCCATATCATTTGCATTCAAATTACCAACTAAAATTAAGAATGTAAATAAAAATAAGATAAACATTAAAAGAGAAATGGCATATAATATATACCAATTAAAAATGTAAAATAATTAAGCTATAGAGTGTGATAAACCTATATTCCTTACTTATAAAAACAATTTTGAAGTTTTACTATCATCTTGTGTTACTTGTAGCAATAAGATAACTAATTATTAAAATAATTTTTTTTAATGAGGAGACATTTTGTAGTCAATTGGTCCATGAAATATGTAGATGTGTTGGCATCTTTCTTAGCAGTATTGGCACACCAGTAGAAATAATGTTTTCAAGAAGATTTTGCCAATGGTGAGGTTGCTAATGTTTCCTCATTTTTTGAGCTAGCTTTTATGGATGTCTTTTCCCCAAACTTAACATAAATGTTGACTAGCTATTCTTATGATTTATGTTATACACAGGGAAAATACCACCAAAAAGGCTAGTTCAAAATGGTGAAACATGTTGCATGCAATTTACCACTTTTAGAGACCACATTTATAAAATGATAATGGGTAGTCGATAGAGCATTGAAGAGTTATGTTCTTATATCCACTTTTAAATGTTCAAAATGATACATCATTTGAAAAATCTAAATAGATCATAGTATAGAGACAAAGTTGAAAGATTCTAGGTTCCACACTTCGTAAGATTATAGGTCATGCACATATATAATTCTAGATCAATTCTCTGCCCCTGTCCTCACATTTTAGTTGGATGTGAGGAGAGGGGCAAAGAGTTGACCTAGAATCCAGTGTCGCAATATCGTTTCCGATTTATTTAGACCAAAGTCAAAAATGAAAAAAAAAAAAAAAAAAAAAAAAAAAATGTGAAATCTAAAGTCACACAGAAATAAAATTTATACATGTGAAATCTAAAAATGAATGAAATATTTGGTGAAATTTTTATAATGTCAGGTCATATATAATGAAGGTAAACACAAATTTGAGGAAAATTAATACACTATGGGATACACTATTCAAATACAATAGCTTGCATCTTATACATTTATATGATGAGGAGGTTTTCAGTATATGTATATTCCATGTACTTTTAATTTCAATCTTTTTTTCTTAAATAAAAATCAAAAAAAATTTATCGCAAAGTGTTACTATATAACTGAGCATATCAATTTTCTCAAATTTTTTTTTTTTTTTAAATAAAAAAATTATTAGTTTGAAGGAATATAATTTTTCGTGTATAATGCATTTAAGTAAAAAAATTTTTTTTTTTTTTTTTTTTTTTTGAAAAAGAATGCACAATCCCAGAATTTTTAATGAAATATATATTAAATACAATAAAATATTCTGAAAAATTAAAATTGTTACCATCACAACCCATTAATATAAGAGGTGTATTTTCATTATTTTGTCAAACACCAGTGTCATGTGCTTTTTCAATTTTGTGACATCTTTCAAAGGTTCCAGTTTTGCTTCGGGAAACTTAGTTTCATCAACTTTTCCTAGACAATGTTTCAGAAGGTATGTTAAAGCGATATTAACTTTTTCCTCCCAACCCTGAAAAAAAATTCATAACTTTTAATTTTTACAGAGAAGTAAACAAAAAAAAAATTTTGAAATTTAGTTTACATATTTACAAAAAACTTGAGTGGAAAATTTACCTGATATGAATCAAAAAGTGACAACTGGGGAAAAACAAGCATGCAAGTGCATCCATTCTTCTTCCTTCATATTGGTAGAAAGTTTTATGAGCAACAATATCAAATTTGTAGCAGAATTCAGAGCACAGCAGCTGCATTCTAGAGCTTTTAAATGTCTATCCATAGTTTCAGTAACCGACATAATCTGAATTTACAACAATATGTATTTATAATTTCTCACATAATTACATGGAATTATGCACTCTTATATAATACAAAAATCAACATAAAAAATACAGCAAAGTTTCTTGTCAATAGTTTCAATAATCTCTTCTTCATCTTACAAAAATATCATAGAGTATATAAATACTTAAACTTTTTTTCTATTTCTATAGGTAATTTTATACAGCAATTCTTATATTTCAAATGAGCAACACATTGTTATGTCTTAAAATGAATTAAACTACCCATCCCATTATGCAATGAGGCATTTAACTAAAAGGAAAATGTCTACAACTGATTTAATTGAATTTTTACTATGTGTACGTAATAAGTTGAATGTTAACTAGACAAAATAGTAGGATTGCATCTCAATAATAATCAAAAATCTAATTAAAAATTCTAAACGCTTTTATATTATTACAACTTTTTGCTGACAAGGTTTCTTGGTATAGTGCTTCATGTTGTGGACTTGTATTCCAAAGATTGCAAGTTCTATCTTCTTTTTAAATAATACAGCAAAAACAAAATTAATAAGTATTTATTGTAAACTCTTTGCTGTCCAAATGTTGAATCTGACTCACATAATCATACTTTTTGCAGCAAGTCCAGTGTGTTTGCCACAGTTTTAAAGGATAACATTGCATCTTTTAACGGTCTTAGGATTCTTTGCTGGTAATTATGTGTACATATACATATATATTTTTTTACTTTTATGTAACAAAGTACATTATCATTTTTGATATCTTGAGGTGTCTCTATAATCAGTCATGTTAGCATCTTGTTAAAAACTTAATTTTCCTTTTATTTTTACTTTATACAGCATATAAATATATAGAAACTTAATTAAAATTTCTAGGTCTAGAATACATTGATAAAACTAAAAATTAATTTGGACTGCAAAGTGTACACCCACACATACAGATCTATAGGAAAAAACATATTTTGTTAAAGATATTACTTTTTTACAGTCATTATATGTTACTTTTTTCAGATGCATGTATTTCTTGGAAAATTGTATGTTTGGTGCAATAATTGAATTTGATAAATAGGGAAACTTTTTTTTAGATTGCAGGGGAAAAGATTACACTGTATTACAAGAGCCTAGTAGATTTCCATAGCAAAAACAGGAGAATCAACATGTTTTGTGGCTATTAAGAACACTTTATGAATGCCAAATTAATGATAGATAGAGAATATCGACTGTAAAATAGATTTTGTTCACATTCATGAAAATTGTTCAGTTTCTTCTTCTAATGAAGATATAGGTTAATTTACTTTTGCATTCAATATTATGTCCCTTAACTCCTTTTTTTTTTTTCTTCTAAACCACCATATGACTTTTGTTTGCCAAGTTTGTAATTGCTTACAAGTAAATCATTTCAAAGAGAATTCTAACAGAGTTTTTTGTTCAGATAGAATATTCTATACAGATTTGAAATAAACTGATACAATCACGAATAATTCTTCAGAAATACTTGCATATGGAAAACAAATTAGGCAACCGAAAAAAAAGTTAAAGTTAAATAAGGCTTTTAATATCGAAATGTTTTTAAAAATGTATTAAATGAAGATAGTAGATATATTAAATATGCCTTCCAAAAAAAAAATTATTAATTTATGTAATTTTACTGTATTACTTTAAATAAATCAAGCATAAGAAATTCAAATGAAAAGAAAAGCCTACATGATAAAAAGTTTGCAACAATAATGGAATGAAATTGCTTGCCATTGAAACGCTTTAATGGCACAAAAAATATTAACAATTTTAAAGTCAGTCTTCAAGAAAATTAAAGAAAAATGAATCATATTACTTTGGTCAATTATCATCCCTAATAATAGCCTATACATAACATAAATTCATGACTTTTTTGTAAATAATATTAATTCATGGTTAATATCTTTTTTTCCCAAGACTATATAATTCCTCAGCACAAGATTATTTATTTAATCATACTACAATAGTGGACTTTATCGCATTACAATTGTAAAAATCTCTTAGAAAATGTTTTGATCATTAAATATAGTCAATATTTTGAAAACAAATCCATTGATATTGTTAATCACTAGAAAAAATACACATGAAAAAAGTAATATTATTTATCCCAGAACCTATTATATAAAATAAATTTTTTTTTTATTGCTAACTGGATAAAGACAAGAAGAGACTTGCCTGGCGATGAGTAGCTTCTAATAATGTATCCAAATTATTCAGTGGAGAGGGTGTACTATCTTTCAGTTTAGTGAGAAGTCTCTTTTGAACAACCCTAAATTGAAGAGATCTGTGAGCTATTTAAATCCTCTACTTCTTGTATTTGACGATTCTAGAAGACAAATGGCATACACATACATAAAAGCATTTACACCGCACATCAATAAAAAAATTCAATAAGAATTAAAAAATGGATTAGAGATAGAACCAATCTGCATAATAACATTCGCTATAAATAAATTTACATATGCTAAATGAAACACATTTAAAAAAAAAAACGTAATAAAATTAGCTATATAAAATACAGGAAGTGCCTCACATTCAATCCCTTCATAAAAAATTATAAAGAAAAACAAATTGCTCAAGATACAAAGTACCACAACAAAACTGAATATCATTAGACGACAAAAATCAAATGAATAACTGACTAGAAATGTATCGGCAGAGCTACAGAGAATGCACACATATATTCATACAAATTATATAAAAACAAGGGATGGAACAATTTCTCCAAAAAATCAGTAAAAAACCCAAAAGAAATTAACTACTAACCACTACCCCCTCCCCACTAAAAAGAAAATTATTATAACATACTAAGGATAGCTTTTATCAAGAAATACATACTTTTAGTATATTATACACCATGTTGTTTCTAATTTCTAAATGACTGGATATATGTATATGATCAAAACTATGCAAAGCAAAAATAAATCAAGGTAAAAAGAGAACAGGTAACAGAATTGTCATAAAAGCACAATCAGTTTGTATAATAAAGCTATAAAATTGCCTTCATTATAAATAAATTTCCATGTGTCTTAAAAGTGATCCCATCAAAAAAGAAAATATCAAATTTATTATAAAAGTGAAATAAAAACAATAAAATGCTATTTGCATATAATTATAGCAAATACTAGCATATTTTTTTAAAAAATGAAAGCGTTGAATTTATAATAAATAATAATCAAATTTAAATTCTTGAAATTTCATTAATTTAAACACACAATAATGTTTATAATACACTAAATATCACTTTTTAATGAAAGGTAATTAAAAAATTTTATCATTGACATAAAATACTTACCGTAAAGTGATCTTCAATAATTTTGAAGTATTCTGGCAATGGAAGTGGAGAAGTAAAACTGCATATTAGCTTAGAATTATCAGGTTCTTTTCGAAATTTATGCTGAAGTCTCCGAACTAATTCCGAAACAACTAACCACAAAGCAGAAAGTTGATCACTTTGTATCCTATAACGTTCTTGAAAGGAATTTAAATAAGTCCTTTTGAATCCAGTTTGCACAAATATATTAACAAACTTCAAACTAATTCTGATAAAAGATTTATAGAAAATATTTATTTCGTTTGGTGAATTTCTTTAAAAATGACAAAATACAATAAAAAGTGACACAATTTCACTACAATGTTTCTAATATAATTTATGAAATTTAAATTATTAAAATGGTGATAAAGAATAATATTAATCACTGTATAATTCAAAAGTAATTCACAACTATGACAAAAATTAAAATATTTTCATATAC
Source organism: Caerostris extrusa (assembly GCA_021605095.1). Lineage (NCBI taxonomy): Eukaryota > Metazoa > Arthropoda > Arachnida > Araneae > Araneidae > Caerostris > Caerostris extrusa. The sequence continues at coordinate 259,675 of BPLR01000697.1, forward strand.
ATCTTTTTAATTTTAATATTTAACTAGTTATAAAACAGTTTAGTGAAATTTATTAAATTTTGAATGTCAAAATAAAAAAATGAAATAAAAATAAAACATTTTAAACATTTAACCAAATAAGCAATTTAAAAAATAACTATTTTTTACTACATAATTTTGCTGATAACTAATTTTTGATAAATTTTGCAATTATGAATTATCATTAAATTCCTAATTGCTAAATATTTAATCACTATTTTGTAAATAAAGATATAGTTTATATTTGAACAAGTTTAACTAGATGTGCAACTATTGAAGCATAAATGTTCAACTAATAATATTGACTAAAGGCATTTTTCTAAATGCAATACAAAACTTACGAGCAGTTTTAGATGGCATAATAGTAACAGAATGTCCAGAATAATATTCAATACCAAGAGCTCCTCCAGAATAAGATGATGTGCCATCCATAAACATATCTTATGCAAAACAAAATATAATAAATAAGTCATATAAAAACTACAAATAAATAAATAAATAATATAAATTGAAAAGAAACTGAAAACTATTAAACCAGTAAAATTGAGAAAAAAACTAAACACAAACAGTAATCAAATTAAATCCTTAAAATAAAGTTACTATCCTTCAGATAAATATTAAAACTACTTTGATTTAACAAACTGCTTAGAGCAATACAAAAGATTTTCAGATATTTTTTAATGGTTTCTAAGGAGATGTAATACTACATATTAGCTTTGAATTACCTGGTTCTTTCGAAATTTATGTTGAAGTCTCTGCAAATTATAAACAAATAATTCTAAACAAAGTGCTTTTGTTTCAGTTTATTGAGCAACTAAATTATTTTAACAGTTTACATTAATAAACAAAATTATAATTGTTGTTAAAATATTAGCAGAATAGTCTTAAGTATATGAACAATTAAAATCTGTTTTAAAAGTAAACTTACTTACCAGGAAACAATTCATTTAATAAAAGTGGCTTTTTATTGATATCTATCATAATTTTTATTTCTGCTTCTTTGACTGGGGGGCAAGGTTTAGCTACTACAATAAAGGGTAGTAAGGCACTTGCATCAATAATTCTAGGTGCACCTAAATAAACAAGAAAATTAATGAAATAAAAATTAATCCATAATATTTACTCTAATAATTCATCTTTGTAAATAAATATTACAATTTTATTTAACAGATTATTAGAGAAAATAATGTAAATTAAAAAACAAAATGATTTAATACACTTTACAGCTGATTACATGCTATGGCAAATGATTTACTTCTATTCATGTTAATTTTTTTATAAGATTATTATGCTATATTTTAAAATCAGATAAAAATAAATTAAAATAAAAAATGCATCTATCTACAATACATTAAAAGCAACAATACATAAATATCTCTGATTCTAAAGAAAAGTGCTTTACGAAATCACAATAACTTTTAATGCTATATTATTATTTTTATTTAAAACTTTTAAGATTGATAATTTGTTATGCTGTTGATTTGTTTCATTTTGTCTTAAATTATATATTTATATGCATTTAAAAATAATTATTTTTAATGTCTTTATTATTATGCAAGTAATTTCAATTTGCAATTTTAAAAATCTTTTTAAAAATCTTAAAAATTTTACAATTGTAAAAGTTAAAAAATACGAATTATGGTTGGCTATATATGACAAAAGTAAGAACATGATTTTAATGAATTTCAAAATTACATTAAAATTTAACACCAAAAATACAAAAAAAAAAAATAAAAAAAAAATTAATTTCATAAATAAGGAAAAACATTACTCATGAAATTGCTAATTTATATAAGTATAAAAATCAGACAGCTTTTTACAAAATAGAAATAGCAGTTTACTGTATATGTTATTAAAAAACTGATAATGCTTTTTTCTGTATAGGTAAGCAATGAAATATTCAATGTTAAAAGGTACATTCTTTTACCATAATTGTTTATATATGAAGCATGTGCAGTAACTTTTAAGCTTGAAGGAATATAAGGAAATTCCAGGAAAGCATTGGTAACGGCTTGAGATCCTTCTGCCACAGAACCAAAGACAAAAACATTTTGAGAAACTTTTAAAGGTGATTCTACATGTATCATAAGTCTCACATCATGAATAACAGATCTACACTTCATATTAACCTGCGAAACAACGAAACTTATTTAGCCTGCTTTAATCAATAGCTTATGGAGATGATAATTAAATTAGGCAACTAAAAATCATGGATATATTTGGTGAAAAATAGTTTTAAACAGACAAATGTTTAATAATGAGCTATTATTACTTAAATAAACTATCTATATTAAAATATTTTATATATTGATTAATGATATCATTGTTATATTAAATGGCATGATTACAATCTAAATGTTTCTTAATGTTTTTTAAGTAGATTTTATTTTTAGCAAATAAATGGTTAAAGCAATTAATTAGAAAGAGGAAATAATACATAAAAAGATTACTCAGCCCTTAAACTATATATGAGAAATAATTATAATATAATCATAGAATTTGACGAAAGAACACAGGAAAATAAGAAAAATTGTAAGTCTTTCATTGATATTTTATTTCATTCAAAAAATTTCTCAGTCTATTCAATTAAAAATTACTAAAAAAGTTCTCACAATTAATCAAATTTAAAAATTAACTGAATTAAAATTTTTGTAAATAATAAGATTCATGTATAAAAATATTACTAAAAATTAAAAAGAAAACTTATTAAGAAACAATATTTTTCCTAATAGAAAATTGAATATTAAAACGATTCGATGTAATAAAGATAGAAAGTATTGTAAAAATATTTTTGTCCTATTTTGGAAAAAGCAGTGCATTTTCTCTGTCAGCATTTTACCTAGATTCTAAAAGTAAAAAATACCCCAATTGCTTAAAGATTGGAAAACTCACACCAGACAACCTGAGTAAAGTTTCATACACACAATCAAGTACATTAATATTTTGAAAGTAATCTCACTAGAAAAAATCCAAACTCTGCTGAATTTACATTAACTGTTTATGCTACAAATGGGTGATTAAATAAGAAAATATCAAACAGAAGCCCAATGCAAAATTGCATTTTAAATTCATTACACAAGTTTAAAAAGGAAGGTAACAGTGAAAGTATAGTGGTTAATAAGTTATACTAAAAATTTTTACACACCTTTATGGCAACTGAAGGAACAAGCCCCAAAAGATTTTTCAGATGAATCACTAGATTCAATCATCTAATATAATAAAGAAATAAAATTACATATTTCTAGAAAAAAAAATAGAATAAAGGAAACAGGAAAGGAATTAAATCATAACTTACATCTGAAGGATTTAACTGATGTGAAATAGTTATTGACAGAGAAATTTCATTCCCTAGTTTTTGAGTTCCAAAGTAAATCTGAAAAAAAGGAATGAATGGAAAATGATAAGAATTAATAATGCACAAATTCATGGAATTTAAAATGAAATATAAGAAACAGTAAAATACATTAAATAATTAAATAGAAAATTAACTTCAACAAAAAAAAAAAGGTATCAGAAAATAAACATAATTCACATAAATTCATAAAACTAATTCTAATGCATTTTGATTTTTAAAAAAATTATATACATTTTTCAAATTGTAATTTTTTTTTGTGTGTGTGTGTGAATACAAATTATTAAATATGTTTACTACATTTCATGCAAATAATTCTTTTCAGTAATCTTACTTACTTTGATTTGATGATTTGATTACTTTTTTTTAATCTTTCCATTTCTTGTTCTGCAGCTTTGAAATCAATTTCTTGGGGTTCTGATAAAGGTGATACAAACAATGAAGGTTCTGTTCTAAATAACAGCATGCTAAATTACCTTGTTCAGAAAGTAAGGTAAGGATTCCTTTGACATCCCTGTAAATTAATGGCCATAAACATGATTATCAATAGATATTGGAAATTTGAATTTGATTTTGACAAATTAACACAACTGACTTTTAAAATATGAAGCATTTATTAGAAATTAAATATTATCTTACAAACTTTGCATGACATTTTATTCATAAGAATTATACAAAAATAATAAATTTGAACTCAAATCATAAGCATTTGTAGGGTGAATTGAACAAATAACTGCTAATTAAATTACTAATTAATTCATTATTTGTTAAAATTCATTGCAACTTTTCTTTGAAAATTTTTAAATTCCAATGCTGAAAGTATTTTATAACTTGGTAATCAAAAAAAAATTAATAAGATAAAAATTGAAAACTACTTAACGCAAATTAGAATAGTTAACTATGAATAAGTTATTCAGAATTTTTTTCAAATATATTTAAAAGTCAGAAATATTTAGAGTAAGTTGTATACAGAAATAAAGTTTGAAACTTTAAAGGAAACTTACATCAAAAGAGCTCGATTAATGCAAACTGGAAACATCAATTGTACAGCCCATTTTAGCTGAGTTTCATGATAAATTAAAAAGAGTCTGATTGGTAGTAACAATTAAAACAATGATGAACCCATGGTGCTCTACAAAAAAAATTATAAACTCTTATGACCAATGCTATTTACAAAACTCAAACTTTTTGTAGAAATTACAAAACTCAAACTACTGTATTTTAAAAAAATAATAATTTAAAAGAAATAGAAACTACCTTCTTTGTAGCAAGTAAAACACCGAGGCATAAAGCTCAATTTTTTTTTATAAAATTTCATTAATCCATGTGAATTTAAAGCAGTTAGATATTTTTCCCCTGTGAAATACAAAAATTATGAAAATATATTTTAGTGTTCAATTTGTTAAACAATATAAAAATTTCAATTAAACAAAATTATTCAACATTTAATAGTTTTTTTTAGTCATTCAATGTTAAATTTCAAAAAACATTTTTTAAATGAAGGGAGGTTTTCTTTAGAAATAATGATAACATAGTTAACAGTAACAAAAAAGCAATAAAATATTTTATGATACTGAAGAAATTAAAACCAGATAACTTATTTATAATAAAATTATATTTTTCATATATTTTGTTACTTTGTACCTAAAATTGCAATAGTTGGAGAGGTATTATCATCTACCATTATTGTATCTAAGGCACAATCAGGAAGTATATAAGTCCATTCTGGCTACATAAAAATAAGAAAAATAACTTGTTAGTTTAATAAAAATTTACATGCATACATAATAAACAATAATAAGTCTTGTTACTATAACCGGCCCAGCCCAAAAGACATATGATAACAAATAATATAACTTACTGCAACTTTCTTCCTTTGAATACCATATTTTCACCATCACTAACCTCATCACTAGCACTAGCTAAAGACTGATATCTGCAATAAAAGTATTTCATGAAAAGCTAGAAACATTCGGTAATCATTTTACTTAGATAATAATATGCATGGAATCTTTACATATATATATGTATACATGTATATATTGTTTAAGAAAAATAACAGATATGTACCTATAACTTTCCACGGTAAGGCCATTAACATTAACAAAAGAATTGGTTTTTGCACAAAACACATCGGACCGGGAATTAAACTTTGGGAAGAAATCGACTGAAAGAAAACCGTTCTTGCTCGTAGAAACACAAAGTGCCGTCCAGACACTGTACACACATCATCTCTTTATCTGACATTAAAAAAAAATTATAACATATTCAGTTAAATTTTTATAATAATCAAATACAAAATGCTTCTTCAAAAACAATCAATTTCAAATTCAAAATAACATTCATAACATAAGCCCAATTTGTTACTCCAAAAGATAATAAGTATTTATAAAAAAAAAATATAGAGGTGAAAATCATAAATACAAGCAAACTTTGTGGAATACCACATTTTAATTGTTGCAACTAATTGTATACGTACATACATACAAAACAAAAACACATATAATAAAAAACAAAAATCTCTAATATTTAAAAATATTATACAATGTAGGCATTATTAAATAATAGTGAATTTTAATTAAAAATAATAAACCTTTTTTATTCAAATAGAAAACAAATTTGACTACATAATTTATTATGTAATTATAACTGCTACAATATTTAAAAAAAAAAAAGTGTTTCATGATAGTTTTAAATTAATGTTTATAGTAAAGGATGAATAAAATCATTGATATTAAAAAAGACTTAATTTCAGGGAAAAAAATAGGATAGAAAAAAATTAAGAATTATCTGTTAACATGTAATATACACAATTATAGGATCATCTTTATAGATGATATCTTATTCCATAATAGTAGCAATTTTATAAATGAAATAAAAAAAATTCAGTTTTATAAAAATTAATTGCAACAAATATCTTTAAAATAATCATTAAGTAAATGCTAATAATTATTTTAAATATGAGGTTGTAATCAATACAATGATATTGCATCAATCTATGAAATATTATCTGAATTGACATTATTTCCTTATTATTTTAGACTCAAACAATTATTTATTAATCATCAGTTTACTGTGTATTAATTGTTAGTTAATCGACTATTAGTTTGATTTTATATATAGAATGTGAATTAATATTTTCATAATTAAGAGTGACAAAAATTTTTTTTTTAAAATTCTATTTTAGATTAATATGTTTTAGCGATTTTTTCTTTACAATTTTCCTTCATTGCAATTATTTTATCTTTTACTTGCACTTCTAATAAAAAGTAAATTTCATGTTGTTTATAAAAAAATCATATAAAATAAACAATTTTCTATTTGGAATATCATTATTATATAAAAAAATACAAGGCATATGCATTCATTTCTCATAAAGTATTTTCCCAATTCAATTGTTACAACATTTACTAAATTTTTTATAACATCTGCTCTAAAATTTTTAATTTCATAACTATGTTTATCTATAGATTGGGTAAATGAAATTAAATCAACTTGATGTTAATCATTTTTATGCATAAAAAATGTAAAATAATTTACTTTAAAATTTTAATTGTTGGCATAAATAGTTCTAATATATTTTTGAAAATATAAAGCAATTAAAATTTCAATAAATGAAATTTATTTCAGAATTCAACATTCTATTCCTTTGATAACTGTTTCTAATTTTGTAATACGGATCCAAAATCTTTTGGAATGAAATCAGAAAAGGTATGAGTAATTAGTTATGCAACCTCAAAACTTGTTGCTTTGGTCATTGTAAATAGTTTAATTTAATTAATTCAAAATAAATCTATAAATATCCTTAATAAACCAAATGATAAGGTCTAAACATATATAAATTTTCAGTAATAACTTTCATTATTTTTGGTTAATGATATCACTTGTCTTCCAATATAAATATCAGTGGAAAATATGAGATAAGAATACCACAATAGATTAATTAGAACAGTTTAATTGGTCACACAATAGTTACAAGAAACAGGTATCCCAAATTTAATTGATTCCTGTCAAAAAAAGATATCAAATTTTTTGTAATTAATTTTTTTTATTTACAATTTTTTTTTTTCGATAATTTTTGCTGTATATTTAAAGTAAGCTTAGACCAATTTTAAAATTGTTATTTGTTATTCTTTTTGTAGGTTTTAATAATTTCAATATTTTCAACTAAAATGCAATTTCAAATAAATAATACACTACAATTAAAGCTTTTTATAATTTTTTTTTTGTTACTATGGATGAATGATTCTATGTAATATGATAACAAAACAATAAGATTAAAAATTTAGAATACTCTACCATGTACCCCTCCAAAGTATCCAATTGTGAGTGAAAATGCATGTCTCTGTAAAGTATGTGCATATATCAAGGATAAATTATATTGTTCTCCGTGTTTTATGCTTCCTTGTACAGCTAAATAAAATGCATTTAAGATTTAATTTATAAGGAAAGAAAAAGCATATTTCAACAAAGAAAAAAAAAAAAAAAAAGAGAATGAAAGTTTGTTGCACTATATTCTAGTGAACAATACGCCTGCAATTTTAATCAATCTATAGGAGCATAATATCTATATATTTATCACACAATAGGTTACAAGAAATAAGTATTCAATATTAATTGACTCCTATTAAAAGTAAGATATTAAATCTTTTTGTTAATTAATTTTTTTGTTTTATTTAGAAAAGACTTTTTCTAAAAACATGTATTAAAATAATTACTTTTCTGCAGTGTATTTAAAATAACACTTGGACCTATGATGAATATTTTTAAAATATAGTATTGCTTTATCAAAAAAGTTTTTAATAAAGAAAGAAAAGCTTGAAACATTCACTATGCTACTTTATGACTCGTTTTCAATTATTATTTTTTAAAAGTATTAATATGTTTATTAAAAATGATAATCTAAGTGAAATCAACTTTTAATAATAAAAATCTTTGCACAACAATAAGTACAAGATATACAGATGAGTTTTCAGAGAAGAGCATCAAGATTTTAAATGTGTAAAAAAAATTTAAATTATGATTAAAATTTAGTGAAAAAAATTTATTCTTATCAAACAATAGCAATGGCAATATTTTTTTGGATCAAATGGATACACATTTCCTCAGTGTACCCATTTCAATTGATATATATTTCTAAGGTTTTGAGGTTTCTGTTCTTATATTTATCCTTTTTAGAAATTGTGCTAATTTGAAACTATATAATGTAAGAAAATATAATATATAGTAACATATTTGGTTGTAAAGATATAATATAAGAAAAAAATAGATGTTCATGTAAATATTCAAAGATTGTTTAAACTTTTTCAATTTTTTATTAATAAACTGATTTCATAATGATGTAATTTTGATCCCAAAAATAAAAGACACTTTTTTTTTTTTTTATGGTTAGTCAGATTTATTAGATAGATGAAAAGCTTCATCAGCATCACAGTTTTGTTAATTTAGGCCTTCAGGCATTTTTCATCCACAGGCATGCACCAATGTAAGATATGCAATACATTTTGTCTAAGTTGTTTCCTTCTAGTGCCTGTTGTGTTTCTTTATGCTTATAATATTTTTTTTTCTTACAGAGTGTTTTAAAAAAATTTATTTTTATGACACATTTGAAAAAAAAATGTCAACAGACTATGTAACAGCATATAATCTGCAAATTATAGGCAAGGAATTATGATAATTGTTAAGAATTGCAATCTCAAGGTCAAACAGCTTTAACTTTTGCTTTGTAAATTTTCTATGTTCAAAAGTACAATTTTATTAAATAATAACAATACAATAACCATAGAAGATAAAAAATATATTACAAAAGTCTTAATGAATTTCAATTAAAATAAAAAAATATTAATAAACATTTGCAAAATAAATAACATAACGAGGTACATATCCCCTCAATAAGATCTCATAAAAAAATTTTAAATGTTAAATTTTAATCAATTAAAATTTATTTTTCAACAATAAAATAATGAAAAGAACTATAGAAATTAAACTGCTCTCACCTGAAACTGAGTAAACAGAAAGTTTAAATGGCTGAGAACAGCCAACTGAAGTTGAGTAGAAGTTCTGAAAAATTTATAATATTAAGAATAAATATTCTAATTTTAAATAATGGTTAATACAAAAAAATAAACACATGTTAATGAGTAGAGAGACTGTAGATCATTTTCGTTTGATCAGTTTTTGATAAAAAGAATAAAAATATTTTATCTAATAAAAAATGTAAGTATATATAAAGCACAGTACAGTTTATATATTTTTTATATACATAAAAATATTTAAAATTTTAAAAAGATTTAAGATAGTTATATTATTAAAAAAACTTACGACAATAAAACACCAGTTCCTAAATGAATTATTGATTTTTTAATTGACTTTCTAAAAGTAAGTCATCTGCATGGAATGAAGAGTAACTACCATCTTCTTGTTTTACGGGTTGAGGTTTTGTAAATTAAGTAAGATGCCACTGTGACTTCCAGTAATAATTTTATCTGAATAGAATATTAATATCTAATTTATACATAAAAAAAATTAAGGAACAAAAAGACAATTATAGATAACATTTGTTAGGAAGACATAAAATTTAAAAAAAAAAAAAATGAAAAAGTAAAACTCTTTTAAAAGTACATTAATACTAATATGAAAGAGATGTTTTTTATGGAAAGGAATAAATATTTTTGTTGTATTAAATATATTTAAATTAAAAAAAAATTAGTAGATATAAAAAAAAAAAAAAAAACTATATTTTAATATATTTTTTTACATTGAATTATTTAAAAATTTTTTTTTCATGATATGCTTTAAATATTTCTTTTTCTTATAAATACATTTTCAGTATATAGTACTGGAGAACAAAATTAGGCAATTTTCTGATGAAACTATGTGAAATTATTTACAAATACATAAATAATAAAATGTTATTTAAACAGATATAGAATTTTATTATTTTTAGAAAAAATGTTTTAACACATTTATATAAAACCGATGTTATGTTTAACTGACTTTTGTGTAGTGATTTTGAAGAAGAAAGTAAAAGAAAAAAAGTTTCACCAGAAAGCACTCCTCAAGATAAAATGGGAATTATTTAATGTTTTTTTTAGTAGTTTTAAACACCAAATTTTTTAAAAAGCAAGTTTAATGTATATTAAAGGAAAAAAACAGATTATGACCATTAACATGATCAATATTTCCTACAATCATTCAACTTATGTATTTTAAAGAAAATAGTTAGTTAGTAGGGATATAATTTTCTTAAAGAGGAACAAAAAGGATCTTAAAAAGGAACAATGCCTACAGCAGAAATATTTATAATTAAAAGATATAGTGAGTCAATTTTAACAACCAGTAGCACATGGTAGCTAATATTACCGGGATTTTGTTTTGGGAAAATTTTAGCCATTACTTTAATGCAAAATAAAAAACAAACAATTAAAAGAAAATTTAAATATAAACGTGATAAAATTCTAAAAAAAATAATTTGTATATTTATAATCTAAATTAATTGTTGAAGCTTGATCCATTAAAAAACAACCCATTTACTACTTTGTGCAAAAAATAATTTTCTGCTTGACAACTGAATGATTGTTAATATAATTTTTTCTTCATTGAAAAAGCCCAGTAAGTGCATTTAATGTTAAATACCTCTTAGATTTGCTTAATCATATTTTTCATTATCAACTTTTTCAAACGTCTTAAAAATAGAAAAATTCACATAGGGGAATTTCTATGTATCCATAAAAGAAAAATGCAAAAATATTTCATGGTTCATTTTAACCTTTATATTATATTCATTATTTTAACATCTATATCTCTCCCTAAATTTCTCTTTAACATAAACCTCTTAAAGTGACATTAAAACCCCATTTCAAACTTGCAGACTTTTCAGTTGTTTTCTTTTATTTTGCATAAATATAAAACTGTCTTTTGGACAAAGACAGTATACATACCAGAACAACAAACATGGAAAGTACAAAAATGCATTTTTATTTATTTTTATTTTAACATAAGAACCACATTGGCACATGGCCAAATTTTCATTTGTACCATTCAGAATTAATGCTCTGACTATATTTCTTGTTATTATTTATTCTTGGCTGAAAATTTGTTAATTTTTAACTGTAGTCTTCTTTATTGAGCAATAATTGTGGCAATTTAAATTATTGAAAGTTACTTTAATCACAGGACATATTTCTTAGACAAGAAAAAGATTAAGAATACTGACGAAAAAAAAAAAAAGCTTGAATGAAATAGAATAGCTGGGAGCCTGATGATTACTTTAATTACTTAATTTTACTACAATTCATAATATGATACACAATTTTTAAAAATAAATACTATCTTGTACAATAGAATCAGCACTGTGTCAATGACAGTATCTTCTGTCCAGGTGCAGGTTTTATGTTAGACATGTTTGCATACCAAACAATACATCACTGGAATTGTAGATTAACTGCAGGGGTTTTTATACCTTTTTTGTGAACTATAGGATGGCTACTGTCATTAAACTTGAAGATTATGGATGCATCAGAATAAAGAGAAAAAAATTGAAGAAAATAGACATATTCAACATACATGGAATAAAAGAAATAATTTAAATTATGAATTTTTTTTTTTTTTACCTAATTTGTCTGGACTATTGTCAATATTAGCAATAGTTAAGCATCCTTTGTCAAATTCTTCATCTGCTCCACAAGATGTAGACCACCAATCACAAGCTTTAAAAAGAGACATCATGAATACCAACAAATGTCACTAAAAGAAAAATAAAATACTTTTATTTTTAATGCTGCTGTGATATGAATCATTTCATTTACAAAAAATAAACTTACATTAAAAAGAAGTATAACTTATTATATTGAAGAAAAAAATTCATAAGGAAATATAGCTAATGTTTGAAAAAAAAATCATACAGAAATTATTCCTGAGTTTTATATTAGTTGTAACGAAAATTTGCATAACATATGACAGCATTTATACATGTATAATTTACAATAACAAACTAAACTAACTACATGAATTTCATTTAAAAATGCATTGAATTTGCTCTTCATTGAATTCTCTCAAATATATTTAGCCAATACACAAATATTTGTATACAAATAATAATCAAAATTACCTTTTAAGTAATTGGGAAAATTGTTTTTATTGTTAAAAAAAAGTACAATAATAAATATTTTCAACCTAATCAGAATTTTTTTCCCCTTCTATTAGAAATCAAACAAACATAACATAACTTCTTACATAAACATTTTAATATTAATAACAATAGATATTACATTTTTTTGTAAATAATTTTATCACATTTCATTTAAGTAACATAGAGAGTTCTATAATAATTAAAAAAATAATGTAAAACTAAAAAAAAATACAATATGTTTCGTCAAACTAGGATTTTTTCTTACCATTATGTGGAAATAAACGGTGTAAAAATCCCAAATCATATTTTACACAGCTGTATGAGACAAGTATTTTTCATACTGATTACATTAAAGGATTTACATTTTTATGTGGTTATTAATGATCATAAATCGACAAAAACATATAGACGACAGTTTGAAACCGTTGAAAAAAGAACATTTTTAAATCATCTATATATTAATATCAATAAAGAAGAAATAAATAAAAATGACATCCGTAACTTGTTAATTTTAAATCTTTTGAAAAGTTCATGCATTGAGAATCCCGTGCAAACATTAAATCAAATAGTCTTTTACATACTACTAAAAATTTAAAAACGTTAAATCACGTCCCATTACATGTTGCTATAGCAACAGTTACATTACAGTTGTAGTTATTTACAATCTAGTTGACAAAAAAAAAAAAAAAAAAAAAATCATTTTTAACCGCCTGAACATAATTGAATGAAATCATAAATCCTTATATTAATAATGTAGAATTCAACATGTCAATGAAGAAAATTTTTTCGTTCTTCTGACTTAATTGTTCTATGAACGGAATATAATGCTTTAAAAAAGACCTAAATAAGTATATATAAATATGACTATTTAAGAACATGCTATTAAATATGACTATTTAAGAACATAATGCTATATAAAAAGGACCCTTTATTTGAAGCCACTTTGAAACCTTTTATTTAGCCTACCCCATTTAGCAAAATGCCTAATATGCGGTGATTTTACAATATGTGATATTATGTTTCAACACATTTCAGAACATTATGGCACCTCGTTCATCATTAAACCCTGCTGTAATCCAAAATAATTTGGACTAATTTATTGCATGAGTATCGTTAAGGAAAACTACTACACATATTTTGAAAGGAGAACAACACCAGAAATTGCTTTAGGCCGTTTTGCCTTAAAAAAACAAACAAAAAAAACATTGTTCCCAATTTCCATTGTTTCCTTTTTGGCATAACTTTTATTTCGGATCGGACATCATTTCAGGTCGTTACCGAAAACAATACCCATTGGATATCCATGGGTAAAAACTCTTTTAAAACTGGATTTCAATTTTTCTAAATATTTACCCTCAAGGGGTGAGTAGCTTGGAGCTTGTGGTTGTTGTTAATATTTGTAATTGTGCAACTTTTTTTTTTTTTTTAATATTTTTCCATAGTCTGTAATATTTACTTTTATTTTCAATGCATATATATACATATATGTGTGTGTGTGTGTGTTAATTATATATTTTATAATACGGAAGATGTTCAAATATTTTTGTAACAATAGACCCAATTGTGGACTTATGATTGTTTATATTTTCTTGGCAAAAACCACACATTATTTACAGTAAATTCCATCTTCAATTTTTTGGAATAAATGAGCCATGGATATTCTAACAGTAAATTATATCGAAATTTATTCTTCACTTTTCATTACCAAAGGAAGAGCTTGAAAACACATATGTGGCTGTTGACATCCGAAATTTTCAAGAATAATTTTTTTTCTTCGGTTAATTTACGATCGACGTGCCCTATTTTTTCAAATTGTGGTGTTGTTTTTATATCAATTTAGATAATTTCTGGAGAATAGTGAAGGGAACATCTTCTAAGGGGGGTACCTTCTCTCTCTTGGCTTACAAACACTGACCAAGAGGCATCTTTTTAAGCGACAGCAAAGTTTTTTATTCTTTTTCAGGAATTGGCTTCGGTGAATTCATTTTTTTTTTCTCTTCATGATGAAAAAATTTAAGTATCAGTGGGATTTTTTAAAAGTTTAGAACATCTACAATAGTATACTAAAAGAATTTTCCTGAAATCTTTCAATCTTGAGAGGTGAGGTGCAGTTGTCCCTTTACATTCCCTAGGTATGGCACTGGTAAACAACCTCTGTATATCTTATTTTATCATATTTTTTGTTTATAATTAAATAGTTCTTATATTTCTTTTAATTTATTTTTCGTGATCTTTGGCATTTTTAATTATTTTATTTATTTATTTTTTGCAGAAATATAAGCTATCTGTTGTTTACTAGTGTTTACTATTTGAAGCTCTTTTGAAAGAAGACTATTCTTATCCCAATTAATTTTTGATTTCTAGAAGAATATTTTTGAATTTTAATTAAATTACATTTCACGTGTTATTTTTTGCTATCTATCAATTTAAATAGCCCTGTACATCATTATTTTATATTTAAAAATGTTTCAGATTTTTCAGAACAAATAGATAACCAGTGTAGTTAATGCACTTTGGTTTGGTCAAATTTTCTCTGCTATAATGATCACTTTAATACTTCAAATACTGGATAGTAATTATATAAATTCAATAGCTTTTGCTAAATTAACTTTTAATATTTTTCTTCAATTTATTTATTTTTAATTTTAATTCTTTTAAAAAATTTATCTTTTCATTTAATTTTGTAAATTTGACTCCTTAATAATACGAGAAAGAGAGGTGGCGCCATCTAGTGAATGCTTGGACGACATTCCAATTCAAAGTTTATCATTACTTAAGGAATTCCAAGACAACTTTGTCGATCAATTTTACTTACTTTACAGACATAGTATAAGGAGCTCCTACTTGTACCAGTTTTTTTTTAGTTTTTGTTATTATTTTTAAATTTAATATTCATAGTAACTTGTTAAAAATGTAAATTTCAATTCATGCAACAACAACTTGTGATATTGTGATATCACGTGGAAGTTTTCTGGGTACATAATATATCACAGGAAGTCCAAAATTAGTACGTCCATTGCCGTTACAGGTTTTAAAATCAGATATAAAGTTAAAATTAACTATATATATATATATATATATATATATATATATATATATATATATATATATAGTTATGACTTTGGGGAAAAGATAAGTTTTCATAAATTCGAAGTTTCAATATGAAATCTAATTTAAATAAGCATTTAAAATGCTTTATTATGGTGATGGGATTGTTGTTAAGCATTTAAAAGCGAAAGGAAAGAATTGCACGATCATTTTCAATTTACTCACGTAAAATTGAATTTTATGAAACAAATTAATTCAGAGCAAAATTTCATATTTTGTTTGAAAGATACCAAGAAATAGCACTTGTTCTTATACGTCAAAAGTGTTGTCTAACAAAACAGGAGGATTGTCTAGGATTGATTTATCAATATTTTACTATCGATAAGAACACTGTTTGACAAAGGACACATGTTAAAATAAATTAATAGTTTAAAAAAAAAACTAAAAAACACGCTTTTAGAGTTAAATAAACTAAAAAGTAAAAAATAATTGTTAATAAAATTACTGTCGAGAAAAATGAATGTCATTGTTCTAAAAGCATGGGGTGCTCGCTATCAATCGTTATAATTTTCACTAGTTTCATTCCGAAATGCAGAGTTAGTTTAAAAATGTCACCCCACGCTTTTAGAACAGTGACATTCATTTTCTCGTCATTTTATTCTTATGTTAACAATTATTTACTTTTAGTTTGATAACTCTAAAAGCTTTTTAGTTTTTGATTAATTTATTTTTTACTTTTTTAGTTTGATTAACTCTAAAAGCGTATTTTTTAGTGTTTTTAAACTATAATATTTAAATGAGGTCCCGGTACGGAGGACTGGTTCTTACAATAATTTAATTGTGAGTAAAACAAACGTTAAATGCGAATATGTGGAGCCAGCCAGGATTCGAACAGGGGAATCTCTAATCAGGCGCGTTATCCGTTGTGCCGCTGTCCCACGTAGGTTTGAATATCTGAAAGATGCCTGTAAATGTTTCTTTGCAGCTTATATAGTGTGTATGAGGAGAAGCAGATCTCCAGAGGAAATATTAAGCGCCGATCAAGATGACTTTTCAAAGGCTGTGTATTTTTAATCACTAATCCTGCGATCTTAATCATGATGAGATAATAAACTTTTCAAAATATTTTATTGTCGTCGGTCGTTGATAAGTCTACAATGTTTAAATCAAATCGGATAGCTTAAAGTAGGGCAAAATCGAGCCCAAAGAGTCAGTTACATACATACAAACAAACATACAGGTGAAACTAATAAAAGCATATTAATGAAGGGAGTTATAAATTATATAAAACTCGTCCTTCTTGTGTAAGAATAAAAATAAAAACACAGATTAAAAGTACTAGTACAATCTATTCATTGTTTGGATGAATCGTATTTTGAACATTATTTTGGGCACATGCTGGCAAAATTCATCTGGTGATAAAAAATATTAAAATCCGAAGAAATTTCAATTCCAAAAATGCCAGATATTCGTCAGGAAACTATTCACCTACAAAGAGGCTTGAATTGTTGTATAAGCTTGGCACACTTTCAAAAAAGATTATGTCATTGATAACGAAATATTTTTTCATTAAAATGATGATGTGCCTATAGTTTTAAAATGAATTGTGAAATTAATATTTCTGTGCTGTTGTATGTATTGATAAGCGAATAAATGCCTAATTACCCTTTAATAAATAAAAAAAAAAGAGTTTCTTCTTGCTTTTATGAACTATGCGCCGTTGAATAGATTAAAAAAATTAATAGTTTAAAAAACTAAAAAACACACTTTTAGAGTTAATCAAACTAAAAAAAAAAAAAATAATTGTTAACATAAGAATAAAATGACTGACGAGAAATGAATGTCACTATTCTAAAAGCGTGGGGTGCTCAATATCAATCGTTATAATTTTTCATTAGTTTCATTCGAAATGCAGAGTTAGTTTTAAAATGTCATTCAAAGCACTCCACGCTTTTAGAACAGTGACATTCATTTTCTCGTCAGCAATTTTATTCTTATGTTAACAATTATTTTTTACTTTTTAGTTTGATTAACACTAAAAGCGTGTTTTTTAGTTTTTTTTAAACTATTAATTTATTTTTTAGTTTGATTAACTCTAAAAGAGTGTTTTTTAGTTTTTAAAAACTATTCATTTATTTTTCACTTTTTAGTTTGATTAACTCTAAAAGCGTGTTTTTTAGTATTTTTAAAACTATAATATTTAAAATGAGGTCCCGGTAAGGAATAGTGGAACTATAGTTCTTACAATAATGTAATTGTGAGTAAAACAAAGGCTAAATACGAATATGTCGAGCCAGCCAGGATTCGAACAGGGAATCTTCTGATCCGTAGTCAGGCGCGTTTTCCGCTGTGCCACGGTCCCACGCAGGTTTGAATGTCTCAGGTACTTTCATTCTACAGGGTTTAAATTGCTCTTCATAAGTTAAAATAAAATCACTCATCCTGGCGATCCTAATCATGATGAGATAATAAACTTATCAAAATATTTTATTGTCGTCGGTCCTTGATAAGTCTACAACTTTTAAAATTAAATCTGATCACTTAAAGTAGGGCAAAACCCAGCCCAAAGAGTCAGTTACATACATACATACAAACATACATACAGGTGAAACTAATAAAAGCGTATTAATAATAAATAAATTTAAAAGGAAATACATGTATTATGATCAGTTTTATTCATGGTGCTAATGAATGTGAATGGGATTCCTATTAAATACAATAGTAGTATGTAATAATGATGGCGAAAGTTTTCCAGTTTACTTAACTTTACAAAAGTTGGTAGAGAAAGTTTAATATCTTTTTCAAAAAGTAAAAAAAAAAAAAAAAAGTTCAAAATTAATTAACGTAATTGAATTAATTTAATAAAAAATTAAATGGACTTTATTTACGCTAACACTTTTTAACATTTTACACTAGTACATTAACACTTTTGGCTTAAATTTAAAGCCAAAAGTGCTTTTGTCAAATTATGCTTCACCTATTTATAAAACTTGGATCCACGTATTTTGGAATTCAAGCATCAATCACTATATGTTTGGCGAGTGAATCGTTGTTGAACTAGAAATTTGCTAGATATAAATAATTTACCTAAAAGGGAACCAATAAAACAAAACGAAGAAAAACACATATTTCATGAAATAGAAGAAAAGGATTTAAAATGCAGAATTGTAGATTTATTCTGTACGTATCCAGATCAAGAAAATACTAAAGAATTTATTAAATATTTTAAGTAGTGCGTGAACATTCGCGTTGACTGGAGGTAAAATTATTATCTAAATGCCACATTTCGCGCTATCACATAATGTGTAAAAAAATGAAACAAAATAATTAAAATAAATGACAAAATGCATTATTTTTTGTATGATGCTTTATCACTAACAAATATTTTATATAAATGAATTATTATAAGTTAGTTACAATGATTTTATTAGTGCAAACCTTGGGAGGAATAAATTCTTCAGCTGTCACTCTTCCATTAGGTACTCGTCCGAAAGCTCCTCCAATGCATTTGCGATTTCATCATCTGTTAGATCAGGGGTGGCCAACCCAAATGATCTTGCGGGACACTTTGGAAATGCATCCTAACTCACGGGGACGCATGTAAAATTATATATACCCATATTAGATTTACACCCACTATAGACATTTTTCGGAGTATAAAATTGAAGCATAATGAGTTATTATTTTTGTGTTTACTATTATTCTTACATGTAAAGTTGAACCAAAAGCTTTAACAACTTTATTTAAGAGTCTGGTTTGCTCTGCTGTCAACAATCAATTAGGGATGGTCACTGTGGTTACTTAAAGTGAAACATAGAACCTGTTATATTGGATATTTCAAGATGTTCCAGCATATTGAGTTCGCAGAATATAATTTAATTATTCTGCGAACTCATAACTATAACTGCGAACTCATCAATAAAACAGGCAATATGTGTCCTATATTCGCAAGAATATTATTTTAAAATCAAAATTCATTTTTCTCATAATTTCGGCAGTTAATTTTTAAATATATGGATGCATACATAATGTATTTTTTAATGCATTAGCGTTCACTATTTTGGCCATTATAAAATGAATATATTTTGTAAAAGGGTGATAAATCACACTGACCAGAAAAATATTCAATGTGGGCCGCGGGTTGGCCACCTCTGCGTTAGAAGCTTATTAGATTGCATTTTAATTCTCGGGGCTTAAAGATCCTGCAGGAATAATATTGCAAGAATTTTTGAATAACTAATAAAACTATAAATTCGAAAAACACATACCTTTACAAGTAGCTTCTGACTTTAACTCCACACCTATACTAGCCGTCACCCTTAACATATATTGGCGATTGAAATAGAATAAATGTTGAGGCGCAGTTCTTCACGCGCGAATGCATCACTTGCTTCTGAATTATTACTCCACACCATGAGGTGGCGCCTGATTGGCTTTTTAGCTTTGATGCCCCATTACGCTCTGGCGAGATCAGCAGCAAAACTGTCAAACAATTGCATGATTATTACGGTTGTAAATTTGCCTTAAAAAAAGGAAAAGAGATGTTTGGGGAAGGACAAATTCCTACTGCATTTTTAATTGTTTCAAAATGTGCTAAGAAATTAGGTTGTTTCATGTATACATGTCTTATAAAAATTATAGCGACTTGATGGCTAACTAGCTAGTGCTATGGCCGTTGGTACTACGGGCTTCAGGTTTGAATCCTGGAGGTGGCATGGAATTTTGCGAGTGGTTCTGAATCCACGTTAAACTGTAGATCCCTGTCTAATTAGTTCAATGTGTGCAAAAAATAACCATAGAGCGACCAACCAAATTTATAAAATTATATTAAAAACAAATTATAATGTAAATGGCTAATCGTTGTGAATTTCTTATTAAGTTTAGGAATTAAATAACTAATTCCCTGGAACTATATAACCCATGGTAGGCCAAGGCTGTCTGTCTATGGGTAGGCTTTGAGACAGGAGTTAATTACATTTTTACAGGGTAGGGCTGTCAGCCCTACGCTCAGGTTTCTTAAGTTGTATTAGACTGGGTGCCGAACCACTACAAACATCCATGCCAACACTGGGACTCGAGCTGGAAGCCTGTGGCCCCGACAGCCAGAGAGAGCTAGTCTCTCGAACTATTAGGCTCCTGAGCTTAGAAATATGATTTGTTTTATTCATATTCCTAAACATATTCAAAAATTTTACTTTAAAAGATTGAAAATATGCAAAAGAACCAGATAATGTGAAGATTTACATAATTCATATAATGATTATAATCAGGATTTTCCTGTTCTCAAAACATTAACTTTTTGTGTAATTAAAATATTTAGTTGATTTTTCACATTGTTGTTGTTTCTTATCCCACTTGGTAGATTTCTAGACCAGCCCACTAATCTGTATGGACTCGTGGTTGAAGGGAAAGCGGGCAGCTTCTGTTGTGATGGAGCACCCGCAGGTAGAAGTCTGACTTGGCTCCGAGACTCTAATTCACTCATACTGACGCCCATTCATAGATAAAATAAATTTTTAACTTTAATGTATTTTTATTTCATATCTTAAAAAATTGAACTGATGCCTAATATTTGAGCTGATTTGGTCTCAGTAAAGTTCAAAATATGTATGTCAGACAGAGCTTGTACTAGTGATTTTTTTTTTTTTTAAAAGTGTAGGATTTTAAATGATTGGATATAAAATTGGTGTCAATGATATTTAGAAAATCGTCTCAAAGATACTAAGATATGACAGTGAATTTTAATTAGTTTATTCAGAATACGTGAATAATTTGAAATTTATGGGGCCTCATTTTTAAGATCCTTTTTTTTTTTTTTTTTTTTAACATTTTTAGTGATGAATTTTTATATTTTGATGCTGTTAATTTCGAATGATTTACACCAAATTTGGTCTCAACAAAGTTAAAACTTGTTTGGAAAAATAAAGTTTTAAAATATAGGTGCCCTCAAAGTGCCTTTAATTTTGATTTTTCAAAAAATGTGTGATTTTGACATTGGATATAATATTGGCCTCAATGGTATTTCAAAAGGATTAAAATTTAAAATTTTTTTATTAATTAATTAAAATTTAAAATTTCGTTCCACAACCACCGTATTCCCCCATGCGACTTCTGGCTATTCCCTAAACTCAAAAGACCACTCCGGGGACACCATTTTGAGTCGATTGAAGAGAATTCAACGTGAATCGCTGTGCTCTTTGAAGGTCATCCTTGCCGATGAATTTTTAGCATGCATTGAGGATTGGAAAAAAATGTTGGCATAAGTGCATTGTGTGTAGAGGGGATTACTTTGAAGGCGGTGAAATAAATTTGGAAGAATAAATAAAGAATTTTAGAAAAAAAAATTGGTCTTACTTTTCGAGCACAATAGTATGTTTGTTTCCATTGACTTCTGTCTATTTGATTTTTTTAACATTGGATAGCTGCAACTTTTAGATTATTTCAAAGTCAAATTGTGCATAATCTTATTTGCAGTTGTTAGTTTAGGGTGGAAATACATATAGTGTGTAGGTGTAGCCCCGAGAATACAGAGATTAAATAAAAAGAGTTTTTGAAAAAAAAATAATTGGTCTTACCTTTTTTGGGCACAAGTAGTACGTCAATTATTACGAGAGTTTGTGTGTATTTCGTGTGTATAATTTTTTGTGAGAAACTGAGAAAGCAAGAAACTGACATGACCACATTGTACTCCTACCACGAAGTTCAGGAATTCAAGGGGCCCAAATAAAGGACATGATACTTAAAGGACTTTATTGCTGCCAAGGCCTCTGAGGAAATAACAGAGTTGCATTTAATCTGTCAAAGTTGCCTCGGACAAAAGCATAAATACTGCCATGATTAAGTTTTTGTTGGCGTTACCAGTATAAAACTTTTATTTTATTTTCCGAAAAAACCTCCCTCTAAAAAGACTGTGAAGCAGATTTTCGCTTAGTAGCATAAAGTTTCCGCTTTTTGATGCTTAGTAGCATAACGAACCAGAAGTGTAATGTGAAAAGCTATCACATAATTTGTTTTTATATATTTGTAGGCATGATAAAAGTAAATTTCCAAGCAAAAAGAAAAGATTTTCTCCCAAGTGTTTGAATTTTTTCTTGAATTCACGTTTACTGTTACAATCTGGAAGAAGTCTTATGTCATCGTTTTATTGGCAACAAAACGATCAACAAATATTTGCCTCATCGAAAACAAAAAAAAAAAAATCTCGTTTTACATAAGTATATTCCATCTGTGTAAAATTTCATTCTACTCCTTAAATGTACCAATCTATCTTTTAAAAAATGAACAACCTACAAGAGTTGAAACAGTATATGCCAACAGATTTGAAAACTTGTACCAAGCCATTTTGAAGCGGCCAACAGCAGTATTGGAATCATTTTAAGGCTTTTATGAATATTGAAATGAAAAAAAGTGGGGACAGGGAGGTTTAATTTTTGATTTTTTTTTTGCAGTAAACATTCTTTATAATGTCATTTTAATTAAAAACCACGTGAGCCCTATGACGAATTTCAGTATGTTATAACGTCACGTAATATTTAGCAGTTTCAGAAAAAAAAATTACTGATACTTCAAAAATTAATTAACTTTTTTTTTTTTGTTTACTCCTGAAAATTCCCAAAATTCCAGATGAGACCATTTTGAATATCGTATCTACATCTATAAAATGTACATCCAATGTACACAGAAATTTCAGAAATAAATTCCCAATTTTCTTCTTTCAATGTAGGAACATAAGTAAACAACAACAATTTGCATAAATCCATTTATATTATAAATTGAACTTGTTCTCAAGAACTGAGTGAGAGATTCTAATTAATGGAGGCGGTTTAAAAGTCAAGGATCAAATTCAGGATCAAAGAGGAATTTTCAGGCATCAAATTTATCATTTGATTATTTGTTTTGCATTATTTGAAGAAATAAAATATGTCTGTTAGATAATAGTTAAATTTTTTTTTTCGTGTGAAGCCGGGACCAATAATTTATTTTTAAATAAATAATTTATTTAATCGATAATTTATTTTTAAATTTTTTTTTATTAATTTAAATAAAATTTATAATTTTTATAAATTTGCAAGTTAAAGCATATCTCAACAGTTTAGTTTTTAAATTTTTCATGCTTTGTAATAACACATAATTTTTTAAAAATTATATTATTGATTTTAAAAATTATTTTTAAGCGAAATTATTTCTATTAACTATATAGCAATGCTAGAAGAACCCGGCATACGTTGTCCTGTCAAAAAGAAAAAATGCATCGTAGAAAATTACGTATCGTGAATATATTCTCTATGTTCCCATACTATTCTATATGTGCATACTAATTTTCATGGATATCGTTTGAACAGTATATAAAACGAAATGCTACAGCACCATCTGGTGGTAAGTAACAATAAAGTGAATAGCGGGGAACCTATTTTCCATACTCGAATACATATTATTAGTAATTTTCATAGCGATTGGTTAGAAGTTGATATACTGCAGTGCCATCTGGCGGTGACTTACAACAAAGGGGATAGCATAAAAATTCTTCATGTTTTTGTCAAACACACACAAACAATTTCATCAAAAATCTGTCCGGCCGTTTAAGATAAGTTCAGTGACAAACACACGTACAGAAGAATTATATATATGAAAATTGTATAGTTATTAAAGTATAGTGAATTTGAGTGTAAATACAGAGAACACTATATTTTCAGACATTTTGGTCTAACTGGTATAAAAAATGAAATTTGATTAAACTCGGAAGATTAAAAATTTTGATTTTATAAGCGTTTTCAGAAATTCCCAAAAATCTCAAATTTTTTTTTGATGAAAGGAATAAAAACTAATTTTTAATGTTTGATTAACATAAAATTTTGATTGAAAAATTAAAATTATTAAACCAATAGAAATCTAGGTTGAGAATATTCAAAGCAAACATCTTGTTTATTTTTTTAAAGTTAGTACTCATTCTACCTTTTCTGAGAACATCACAAACATTAGCTATGGCCTTGTATTCAGGTGAAAGTTTTTTACCTGGAGTCTATACATTCCTACTCTAAACTAACAACTTCAAATAAGATTATGCACTATTTGCCTTTGAAATAATCTAAAAGGTGTAGCTATCCAATGTTAAAAAAAATAATATAGACAGAAATCAATGAAAACAAACATACTACTGTACCCAAAACGTAAGACCCCTTTTTTTTTTTTTTTTTCAAAAACTCTTTATTTATTCTTCAAATTTATTTCATCGCCTTCAAAGTAATCCCCTCTCCGGACACAATACACTTATGCCAACATTTTTTTCCAATCTTCAATGCATGCTAAAAAGTCATTGACCGGGATGGCCTTCAAAAGAACGCGCCGATTATAGAAAACCTGTGAAATAAATTTAATAAAACTATCTACATCTTTTATCCTCTAATTTTTGAAATTCTAACCTGTCACCACATAAGAAACTGCTTATTTACATGCGTCCCATGATTACTTATACAAGTTCAATTAGGGGCTCTGCAACAAAAAGTAACTTGGAAATCTTCCAAAGACTTAAGAACAAAATCTTCGGATGATCACCAACTCACCTTGGTACTTCAGGAATCAGGATATTAGACAATCAGCAACCTCCCAAACATTCGTAAATTTATATTTAAAATTTCTACTGTGAAATTCGGTTTTAAAATTTCTTCCAGGTAAGATATTTCTTTGTTTAAAAACAGAAAAAAAAGGCCGCGTAATGTCCTCAACAATTTTTTTTATTTCCAATGTCAAGTTTACAGGCAAACAGATACCATAAAAAAATAAATACACAGAACAAGATAGAAACAAATGACAACTTATTTTGATTTAATAAAAAATTGTATTACTAACATGTTATGTTTTAATCCTTTAGTTTTTAAGTCATAATTTCAATAGGACCAGATTTGCATTCCAAAACAAAATGGCGAAACGGAACAGCGTCGGCTAGAATTCTGCTGTCACAATTCTCATTGAAGTTATTTTTTGTTGTGTCTACGTTTGTGAACTATTGATCTCTAGTCGTTTTTTCTCATGTGTATTTGTATTTAAAAGTAAAACTTTT
This sequence comes from Caerostris extrusa, assembly GCA_021605095.1. Lineage (NCBI taxonomy): Eukaryota > Metazoa > Arthropoda > Arachnida > Araneae > Araneidae > Caerostris > Caerostris extrusa. Next base: position 285,280 of record BPLR01000697.1, read on the forward strand.
ATAATAGTTAATTATTTCCTTACTGTTTTGTGACTAAAAAATTAATATATATGCTTCTTCTGTTTACTAATGCCGTCTAAACATTGCTTTTTGTGTGTTCTTATTTCCGTTCGTGATTGCTTATGTTTATCGTGTCTGAATTACTTTTAATATGCTATTTATTACTAGCGTATATGAACATTCATTGCGCAATTTTATGATTTATTCTTACTTTAATAAAGTTAATTAAGTAAGTATATGTTGAAGAGTGCCAGAGATGTCATCAAATCATAATAGCATCTTCTACAACAAACAATGCCATCTATATGTGAAAAGCAGAAGCAATTTTCTATCAAAAGGGAAAAAAAAAAAGAAGAAAGATGTAAGTAATTAAGGTAAAAAAGATACGCTTGACTGAAATGTAATAATCTGCAATTATTTTAGCACTACATCAAAATAATCCTACATATTTTTTTAAGGTTTTAAAAAACAACAGAACTATTTTTCCTTTTATTTTGAAATACTTCAAATTATAATGGGCAAAAAAATTGAAGTAATGTTGAGTAGCTTTGTTGGAAATATTAACGCAATTCTTAATTTAACTATGTTGACAAGATTTAGAGATCAACTCCAGTTGACGAAAGGAAGAATTGGTGATTACTTTTAGAAACTATATTTTACCTTGACGCTAGATGGCGTAAGTTGGTTTGTCGCTCTACGGTCATTTTGTGCACACTTTAGGCTAGTTAGACCATAACCTACAGTTTAACGTAAATTTCAAACCACTAACGAACATCCATGCCACGGCCAAGATTCGAATCTGAAGTCTGTGGTATCAAAGACCAGAGCGCTAGCCAATTGGCCACCAGGCCGCAGATGGAGTAGGGTAGGCTAAACCAATTGAATTCAACTCTAGTTTTTAGCTTTTTAGCAGTTATTTAACAGAGGTTCACTGGCAATGGAGCTAGGCGGAATTAAGAGTAGGAGGAATTTTAACACCAGTCGATTCAACTATTTGGAGAGCAAAGGTTTGATAAATTCGCAATTGATTTTAACGCCTGTTAGCAATTGATTATAACGCCTGTTAAAAATATTTAACTTTTCGGCAGAGAAATAATTATTAGCATTTCAATCAAAGCTGCGTTAAGTTCTACTCCAGTTAAATTCAACTCTCTCACTGGCAGTTGCGCTTATAACTCCACATAAGATTGGCATATTTAAAACTTAAAGCCTGCTTATTGAACATTTCTATCCCTTGATTGTTACAATTCATTTATTTATTTATTTATTCGTATTTTATTATTTTTAATAGTATTTTGCATGATGGAATTATAGAAACATACTACAATGTATATTTTTCAGTTGATATTGTTCAAATCACAAAAGATATTATAATTGCAATGATATCATATGTGATATGATATTATATAATACATACATTTTCCCTTAATTATAATTCATTCATTTTATTAAATTTTATCAACAAAACTTGTTGAAATATAGAATGTTAAATAAAACCGAGCTGTGATGAATCTTTTTGTTTGTAATATATTAAGAAATATTGGACCAAAAAAAGTTTTTAAAAAGGCCATAATTTCTAACTGATAATATATTTTATAGACGGATTAACAGATTATAAATGGATCAACAGAACGGTGTTTTATGTATAAATTTATGATTACCATTTTTCAGGAATGTATTTAAGAAAATATTGTATATATTTAAGTATGAAAATTCAAATATTCAAAATCATATTCACTGTATCAATTTTTTTAAGAATTTTCGATAATGATTTATATTTATAAATAAAGTTTTCATTTAATTTATTTAATAAACATATTCATTGTGATTAAAAAATTCTAACAAATTTTTTCTAAAAACAATATCTTCTTTTGATATAAATTTTTAAAGAAAGAAACTAAATAAGAATGTGCTTATTTAATTATTTTAGTCCAGTTTAATAAATTCGAACATTTAATTCTCTGCAGATAAAAAAAAAAATTAGAAATACAATTGTTGGATACAGAAAATATAATGAAAAAATATAAAATTTCTTATAAGTCTTCAGACTAATATATTCTATGTTTCAATTCAAATGAATGCGGTGGGTTGTGTAGTACATAACTTTACCACAAATTAAAGAATTAAGGAGTGTTAAATTTAACGGTTAAAATGAACCATTAATTTACATCAGCATTTATGGTTAACACCGTTAACTAAATTGAACAGTTTTCCCATCTTTCATAATTAGAATACAGAATGGAGAAAAGGGTATTCGCCGAAATACTTTTTTTTGTTTTGAATGTTTGTGGCATTCATTGATAATGATGATAAAAGACATTTTAACAAACATTAGTTGAGAGGAAGTTTAAAATGGGAGTTGCTGTCGCGAGAAAGTCTTAATTTTAACTGTTAAACCGTTTACTGTTAATTTACCCACTGGGTCCATGAAAAAAAAAAATAATCCTGCAATTGCCTATCATATGTTACATATGTTATGTTTATATATATAATTTATTTACATATGTAGTGACTAAGAAATAAAATAATAATAAAATAAACGAAAAGTAACTTAAGAATTTATTACAGTAATTTAAAAAATATTTTGTAATGTAATCGTTTTCTGTAATAATAAAACTTAAATAATAATAATAATAATAATTAGCCAAAAATTCCTGGCTGGAAATCTTCGTTCAAAATCATATGTTGATTCAAATAGGCTAGCTTATTTTTATTTCATTTTCTGACACATGCAGTTTATTGAACATATATAAAAGTAACACATTTTCTAAAGTTAAGCATGATTCCCCCATTCCCATATATTAAGGCTTGAAGTAAACATTTGACAATGGCTATGTAGCATTTTTCCCAAAGGGAAGAGATATAGCATTCCTATTCCCAGGGAAAAGGAATGTATATTCTTTAACAAGTGCATAATAACAGCCTATCACTCAAATCTGACAGCAGATAAGCAATAGAGTGGATATTTATATTATATGCAATTAGTGTTTTGTACTAATGAGAACAACCTGCCAATCAAATCTGACAGCGGATAATCAGTGTCATGGATAATGAGACCTCTTGAAATTAGAGATTCTCTGTTCTACCTTCCCAGGTAGAAATAATTACATTTGGTATATGGACTGCGCCATGGGTTTGCATCGTGATTGGTGATAGACCACGGCTGAGGGCTGGTGTCGACTCTAATGAGAATTGAGGAAGCTGCCCCTCCGCTCTTTTGACTGATTTTCTTAAAAGGAAATATTTGAAAAAGAAAGGTGTTCTACGACGAGTCGAAGTGCTTTTTTTTTTCTCTTTTTCACTGAAATGACAGAACAGGCCGGAGTTTTCGCCTGTTTACAAGTAAACCGCTTGTGGTTTCGTGTATCACGCCGTTTGACAGTTTAGGTCTGCCGCATACCGGTGAATTAGATTCGTCATAGACTCGGGAACTCTGAAAATCTCCACCCTTGGAATGAACTGCACTTGCAAATCAAATTTAGTTCTTTATTTTTCATTTTTTTTGTAAATAATGATTTATATATATACATATAAATCATTATTTACAAAACTAGAAAAATTATATATATACACTCAACAGCCAAAACATTATGACCACCCCTACATTTTGCAAATGAACTCGCATGGATGACGTGGAAGGCATGTGATCAGGTGGAAGTGGTATTTAACTGCTGCTGGAGAGTCTGAAGAATCATTCTTTCACTTACTTCTGTGTGTAATGAGAAAGGCTGCGGATCTAAAGCGACTTTGATAGAGGGCAGATTGTAATGGCTCGAAGGCTCGGAACAAGTATTTCCGAAACTGCACGACTTGTGTGTTGTTCGCGATCTACAGTAGTTATACTTGTGCAAAGTGGATGAATGATGGTGAAACCAGCAGTAGACGACATGGTGTTGGACGTCCACACGCTATCAAGAAAAAGGTCGTCGGAGACTGTCTCGCATGGTGAAGCAAAACCGGAGCCAGACAGTGGCTCAATGACAGCCCAATACAACGGGGGCCAAGTAGAATAGTATCGGAGCACACTGTTCAGCGGACACTGTTGGATATGGGGCTACGCAACAAACGTCGAGGCGTCTTCTAGGCGAACAGTTGCTCCCTCAATGTACAGTAGGTCATACACAGGCCGGTGGTAGTGGTATTATGCTTTTGGACGTTCTCTTGGGCGTCTCTGGGACCCGTGGTTTGTGGTAAGAGCAGACCATGAATGCTACAGGGTATCTGAACATGATTGCGGACCAGTTGCACCCTTACATGGCCTCAGTTTTTCCAGCTGGAAATGGAATGTTCAACAGGATAACGCCCCTTGTCACAAGGCTAAAATTGTGTTGGAGTGGTTCCAGGAACATGATGCTGAATTCCAGTTAATGTCCTGGCCGCCTAACTCACCGGATCCCAATCCGATAGAACACATTTCCACAGAATTAAAGACCACCGATTCGCAATATCTCAGTTTGCGTGACCGTTGCTTAAACATCTGGTACAATCTGTCTCCGGCCATCTACCAAGGACTTGTGGCATCCATGCCAAAGGCGGGTTGAAGCTGTGTTGCGTGCCAAAGGTGGGTCAACTCGTTATTGACAGGTGGTCATAATGTTTTGGCTCTTGAGTGTATAATGCTTGTAAATAAAAGTTAAAGTGTTCCCATGAACCTGAAAGTGGCCCTTTTTCTTGAAGCCGTTATAGGTGTAGTATAGGCTGAACACTTATTGACGCTACAGATAACTGTTATTGACGCTATTGTGTTAATACGAAACAAAAAATAAGACTATCTTTGTTTAAAGTAAATTAAAAAAAATATTAAATAATATTTTTCTAGTTTTTTTGTAATTCTTACTTTTAAATAAATTAAAGCCAAGGAATCATGTTCATTGCCGTAACCTTTCATCAAAATTATAATGTTAACAATTTTTTTGATGAGGTTGCTATAGAGATAATGGTCCGTTTATATCAGCACAACAGTTACAGCAAATAAACACAATGATGCTATCTTTTGACCTACCAGAAGAACTAATGCATTAAAATAATTTGTTTTGGAAATTTAGGATTCTTCTGGCTTCAATTTTTTCAATTTTTTTTCTCTGACAACTTTTTATTATTTTACACTTCCACGTAAATATATTCAACATATTGAGTTAAAACTTCCTATGAAAGTAGGAAATTTTCAAATAAAAGTATTAAATTAATGCCAAATTTCATGAATATTTGCCAAGTAATTTACATAAATTCACCATGCAAAACCTTTTTTTTTTTCATAATTTGGTGACAGCTTTGTTGTAGAGTTGGTTTTTCATGCTAAATCCTAGATTAAATTCAATTGAATCCTAAAAATTTAATTAATCATCACAGGAAGTAACATTTTCTCGCAAAAGGCATCTTTAACCTATATACGTATACATCGAAATTTATTGAAGAAAACCTCTAGGTTCCTAAAAATAACTTGCGTAAATCAAAAGGATTCTTACAAGACATATAATATTTTTCCGATTTTGTAAATCTTACTTTTATTAAACTAAAGTCTCTAGTAAAAGTATTTAACGTTGTTACCAATGCTTTCTGGACTTAAGCAGCCACAAAAAAAAACCTATCAAAGACGCAGATATTTTCTAGATGACGCTACTATGAGATGTTAGATTAGTTTGAGACTCTTTCTACGCCATTTTTTTCTCTCTATTTTTTTGTTCTATACCATTTTCTTTTTTGCCATTCATTTTTTCTTTAAGCTATTCTCTCATTTGCTTTGTGCTCAATAAAATAAAAATAATAATAATAAAAAAAAAAAAAATAATAAGATGATAATAATAATAAAAATATATTATATTTGTAGGGAATTTGTTATCAGGGAAACATCAAAAAGAACTTAACGAAATTAATGAGGGAAAAAGTGCTTTGCTTATTTTTGGTTAAAGCTTGGAGACCAACTGAAATCTTGGATGCCTTACAAGATATATTAGATATACATATATTTAAATATTTAAGGAAGCTGACATAAGGTAAAAAATATTTCAGGTGTCCCAATGGTATGGATTTTCTTATGACATGCACAGATGTTCCTATTGTATGCTGAAACATGCAAAAAAATTTCATTTGTTAGAAGCATAGTTAAAATTATATGCTTTATGCGTATTAACATAAACATGAAGCAATATCATAACCTTGAAAGTGAAATACAGTAAAAATGAAAAAGAATGTTTGGGCTGCATTTAAAAAGCAGTTCTTCGGAGAGTCCCGTAAAGGGCTGTACAGTAAAAATAATTGAAGATGAATGCAGTTCTATATAGATTTGTACAGCAAAAGAAAAAGCATTGTCATGTTTATTGTGTTGAACTTTTACATCCATATTGTTATGAAACAAATACTGAGCCATAGTAATATACGAATACCATTTTTATTGAGCCATTTGTTTTTCTGTGACTCAAAGCCTACTCTGTATCCATTTATTTATTGGATTGAATTTGGGTTTCATTTTGTTTTATCACTTCCGATATCTCTTATATACATCTTTTGGGCCCAAGCTCAGGACGGTTCCCAGTTTAGAAGTGAGGATTTCTTGAACGCCACTCTGGCTGTCCTTGCCGCTGCGAGTTCAGGAGCCGCCTGGGTACCAAGGGCCAGAGCACTTCCCCGAAGCACTCCGACTTTGGAGCTTTTATACTCATTGTTGGTTGGCAAAGGGATGGCTTTGATATTGTGTAAAAAACCACCACACATTATTTGAGCAAACTAAATTTATCTTCCATTTCATGTGTTTGTGTGGAGGTTAAAATCCATTGTAGGGTGTCGCAAAAGTGCGCATTCCTTGAGAAATCTCTGTTTTATATTATTGATGAGCATCCAGAGACCTTTACGCCTGACATCAAGAAATTTTGTTTGTCTTATATTATAAACAAGATTATGTAAAATGATTTTTAGTTCATTTCTTAGGAATAACTTCCGCAACTACAGAAGCTGAAGCCACCACGTTCCGCTTGTGGCGAGCCATCAGTCAATAATAGCTCGAGAGAGAACTAAAAAGATCTGGTTGTGACCGCGATGTATCGTTCCAGTGCCATG